>JALLPA010001848.1:0-10009 GCA_036939895.1 Thalassiosira exigua | reverse complement strand
CACAGGTGGGGTCGGCGCAAGGTGACGAATTCGGCGTTACAAAGTTGCTCGAGTTTTCCCTATTTTCTGTCCCTATTTTGGCCCGTCGGCTTGCTTGGCTGCCTCCGCGGCGAAGGCGAGCTCAGTCCCGGCCTCTGCCGCAGCCAGCGGACTCGACCGTTCCCTCCTCGGGGGATGGCGAGCGCGGCTGTTGCTTTCGCCGCAGCCGGCCAGCTCGGCTGTCTCCTCGGGGATGGCAAGTGCGGCCGTCTCCTCCGTCGCAGCCGGTGGGCACGTCTGTCCCACTCGGGGAGGGCGAGCGCGGCCATGGCCTCCGCCGCAGCTGGCTGGATCAGCCGTTGCCTCCTCGGCGGCGGCGAGCGCGGCCGTCTCCTCCGCCGCAGCCTCCGGGATCGCCTTTCTCCTCGGGGACGGCAAGCGCGGCTCCTCCGCCTCCACCGCAGCTGGCGGGCTCGTCCGTTGCCTCCTCGGCGACGGTGAGCGTGGCCGTTGCCTCCGCCGCAGCCGGCGAGCTTGTCCGTAGTCTCCTCGGCGGCGGCGAGCGCGGCCGTTGCCTCCGCCACCGCCGGCTGGCTTGGCTGTCTCCTCGAGGACAGCGAGCTCGCCCACGGCCTCCGCCGCAGCCGGCGAGCTTGTCCGTTGTCTCCTCGGCGACGACAAGCGCGGCCACAACCTCCGCCGCGGCTGGCGGGCTCGTCTGTTCCCTCCTCGGCCAAATAACCTAGGACGCATTACATCCTCCTCCTAAGCTCTCCAATAACGACAGCGGGATCGTCCGTTCCCTCCTCGGGAGATGGCGAGCGCGGCTGTCGCTTTCGCCGCAGCCGGCCAGCCGGCCAGCTTGGCTGTCTCCTCGGGGATGGCGAGTGCGGCCGTCTCCTCCTTCGCAGCCGACGGGCACGGCTGTCTCCTCCGCGACGGCGAGCGCGGCCGTCGCCTCTGCCGCCTGTCGTCTCCTCGGCGACCGTGAGCGCGGCTCCTCCGCCTCCGCCGCAGCCGGCGGGCTCGTCCGTTGCCTCCTCGGCAGCGGCGAGCGCGGCCGCAGCCTCTGCCGTCCGTTGCCTCCTCGGCGACAGCGAGCGCGGTCATGGCCTCCGCCGCAGCCGGCAGGCTCGCCTGTTGCCCCCTCGGTGACAGCGAGCGCGGACGTCACCTCCGCCGCCGCCGGCTGGTTTGGTTGTCTCCTCGGGGACGGCGAGCGTGGTCGTGGCCCCCTCTGCAGCTGGCAGGCTCGTCTGCTGCCTCATCGGCGGAGGCGCCGCTGGCGGGATTAGCCGTCGCCCCCTCGACGACGGCGGGCGCGACTACTCCTGGCGTGTCGGCGCACGGGAAGGGGGCAGTGGCACCTGCCCAGGGAGTGACAGGGCTCCCCCAGGGGGGGGAGTGCTGCCCCTGACCCGTGGCGCACGTCAGGATGAATGTTGAGTTCCGGGCGGGTGAGGGACTCAGCTTGTGGCCGATTCCCTGTGAGTGACTCGAAGGGAAGAATTGCCAGGGGGGTTTCCGGGACCCTGACTTCATCAGGACCCTTGGTTTTATATCGCGGAGCCTCCACCCGATCCCTTGTCGGCACGACGACAGCGAATGCGGCCAGGCTTGTGAGTCGCCTCCTCTACGACAAGGAGCGCGGCCATCGTCTTCATCCGTCGCCGGCGGGCTCGAGCAAGGCCAGCTTCTCCGCCGCCGGGGGCGGGATAATCAGTCACCTCCTCGACGACGGCAAGCACAGCGATGGTCTCCGCCACCGCCGGCGGCCTCGTCGCATCCGTCGTCTCTTCTACGAATACTATCCCCTTCTCTCTCTCGCTCTCTCTGATCCAGATCTCTGTCCATCCAAGGCAGATGAGGACGAAGGCGCCACGTGAGGTTTTCTGATAGATGCAGGAAGAAAATCGTAGGTAGACTTTGCCCACAAGGAGCCTCACCCCACCATTGGAGTTGGGTATTTTTCATGTACCCATCAGTAATGCCCAACTCCCTGGATAATTCTTGTGTCAGAAGATCTTGCTGAGTGCAGCGTCTCTGTTGAGAATACGCATCACAAATGATGAGGCAAGATTTTGTGTGGGAATTGGTACGCATCCCACTCCTAGTTGTGACAAACCCAAGAATAGGTTTCTTGGAATGTAGGAATTGGTACATATCCCACTCCTAGTTTCTGCGAACAAAGTCAAAAGTTCCGAAGATCTGAATTTTGGCCAAATACACGTAAGGTGTGCAGAGGAACAGTACAGGTACAGGCGACACATCATAGCCTAAAATGCATGCAAACTACATGCAGCCAGCAACATCTATGTGATGTTGCGCAGCCATCAAAACACTCGTGTGATAATGCACTGTAAGCAGTTGCATCAAAGCTCTCACAAAAAATTCAGTCTCCTGAGAGAAATCACCCTCTGGAATGCTGCGCTAGCTTCTTCGTAAGAAAAGGTGTTAGTTCAACGCTATCGTCCACTCTCCCGCCCGTTCACCGAAGTATGAGCAATATTAGTGTATCAACGGGGGATCAGTGACGCGCCCCCCGATGACATCCTCAAGAAGTGGGCCGCGTCTTTTGACAACCAAGTCTTGAAGCAGGTTGCGAGTAGCGACGCCAACATTACAGGGGGCTACATCGTGTGCAAGACGGGCCGCTTGTCCCTCCTCTGCCTTTTGACCAAGATTGCGTGCAAGGAAGATGACCGCGGTCTCGCGGGGGACTGCACCCTCTCCCAGGCCGCGAAGAAGGTGAAGGTTTTGTTCGGCACCGCGTCGAACTACCCTCGGGCTTATTGCCCCGCCTTTGTCTCGGCCGACGTCCTCAAGTGGGTCGTCTCGCTCAGGAAGGCGAGCGAGTTCGATCCCGATGGCGAGGGCGAGCCCCCCTAGCGCATCACCAAGGGCAAGGCCTTCTCCAAGGCAACGTGCCCCGTCCCCGCGGTCACAGACCTAGTCCCCAATGATGGGGCTTTCGTCCTCATCCGCATGAGGGGAATCATCTCCGCCATCAAGAGGCAGCACACCGCCTCAGGGCGGAAGGCCGAAGAGATCCAATCAGCCTTCGAGGTCATCCACCCCGACTACTTGCGCTGGTTCGAGATCCACAAGACGAGGGACCAGGCTCTCCATGACGTCGTGGTCGCAAACAAGGAGGCGCTGGGGGATCTCTCCCCCAAGCTGTGTTGCGGCCAGCACTTCGCCACCGAGATTGCCTTCTCCATTGTCCCCGTCGGCGAGGAGGATGAGCATCGGTTCTCGGCGGAGGTCGAGGAGCTCCAGTTGGCGCTCGCGCAGATCGCCCTCACCAACGCGCAGAAGGCGGCAGCCGATGCTGCGACCGTGAACACGAGGATCTCGTCCGGGATCCGTACCCCCAGAACCGAAGGTGGCGACCCCGCGGACGACATCACCATCGCTACGGCAGGGGGCGCCGCGACGGTCGGCGCCGCGGCGTCGGGCGGCAGTACTTTGGACCACCGTCGAGTACGCGAACGTGAAGCTTGCGTTGCTTCTCGCGTGCGTGACGGGTGGAGTGGTCCACCCGCCCGTCTTTACCACCGATAGGCAAGACGTGATGGCGGAAAGGAACGCCCGCCTTCGTGTGTCGAAGTGGGCAGACACCCTCGCCAACTTTGAGGCGACGATACGGCCACGGGCGCCGACATCATGATGGGAGGACTGTAGTAGGGCATCCTCCGTTTGATGAACTTCCCTGTTTGGTCGCCGGGGATGCACGCTCTGTGGTTGGGGGTGAGTGGCGCACCTTCCCAAAGACCCACCTCGGGTACGCCAAGAGCAAGGAAGGGTGCGTGCTTCTTTGGCACGCTCCCCTCTTTGCGGGCCAGGCCGCCGCGCTTGAAGAATCGCTGCGGACCAGCGGCGGCTTCCAGCGTCGTATGGAGGAGCTGATTGGGGAGGACTCCCGCAAGCTCACCCCCATGGGCTCGGGCATCACGTGCGCCGACGACGTCAAGTCCTTGAAAGCGATGACGACTACGCTCGTCAATTTCTACGGCTTTGTCGCCACCCTCGCCACGGTGGCACCTTCGACGAAGGACGGGGTGGTGCAGGAGCCCCCCGTCCTGGCCTACTTTGCCCAGCAGCACATCGCCATCCTTACCTCGAATTCTTCCGCGGGCGCTACCACGAGGTGAGCCACAGTTCGTTCTGATTTCTGTTTTCTATGCGCCGTGTGCTAACCAACGCGTTTGCGCCGTTGTCAGGTGGTCAGATCTGCCCCCTGGCTGGCCCTTGCCATCTACACCAAATGCGACTTCATCCTCTGCAAGTTCACCCTTGCCTGTCGCTGCACTCAGGCGACGCGCGCCGGCCTCGAAGGCCGTTACGAGAAGGTCTCCACCAAGCCCTACCTTGCCTTGCGAGCCGACACGGACGAGCACATCGGGGGGCTCGACGACTTCGCCAACGACGGCGCTATCCTCCAGGCTCCCTGCACCTGGCTCAGCTTGCCCTCCAAGAAGCTGCGTGACGCCTCCATCTGTGACAGGACGGCCGAAGCCTACGGCGAGAAGGCGGCGCGCAAGCGCGGGAAGGGTGCCCTCGGAGCCACCTCTCCCATCAAGGTCAAGCGCCAGACTACCCAGGGCGACTTCAGGGACCGGGCCGGCGACATCATCGTCAACGCCTCCATCAAGGAACGCCTTGCGTTGCCAAAGGACATCAAGGACCCTGCTGAACCGGGCAAAGCCGGTAAAGACAGTGCCGTCCGTAGGACGTCACTCAAAACGCTAGATGAACGTAAAACTTGTCATTACATTTAGGTGATGACGATTTATGATCGCCATCGGTGCCGCGGTCAAGCTGCGGCCGCCGCGAGTGCGGCCGTCAATCCGCGGGAAGTGCTNTTCGCGCTCAGCTGCCACCTGAGCACGATTTCTCGCGGAGAGTACTCCTGCGAGATGCCATTCCTGGCTATCTACGCGTTCATCCACATGACTGCGTGAACAACCAGGTGCTTGATCACTTGGTTTGGGAGGAACTTGAACGGCATGTCGTTCTTGATGCATCTGAATATTTCCTTCACGTGCCAGATCTTCCGTTCGGCTGCTCCCACGTGCTTGTTCTTCCCCGTCGTGTTCACTTCGATCAGGTGAGCGAGGAGTGCGATAAGCTTATCGAACTCCCCGCGTCCATCACAGCTAGGCTAGGGGTAATGCCAGCACAATTGTACACCTTGACAACGTTTTTAATTGCATTACACAACCTGGGGGCGGTTCTCCTCGGCATATATTGTACTGTGACAAACGTCACGCCACGGGAAAGCGTCAGCAGAAACGGTGTGACATCCACCGCCAGGATCACATTGCGATATCGCTCGATGATATAGATGGGGATGGAAACTACTTCCCCATTGACGCGCTTGGGCTTTCCCTTAGTCCATTCCCCTTTAGGACTGGGAGGGAAGGACCGAATATTTTTCGAGCGTTGGAAATCTCAGATGACGAAATGCGCAAATCGCTGAAAAGGGTACTATCAACGGGTTTTCGATTCATCTCATATTTGAACTCCCCCTCGCTGGTATGTCCCGTCCTTGCTTGAAGCTTCCGGGCCTCGATTGCGCGCTCCACCTCCTGGCGCGTGTATCCCTCGAAGTTTTTCCACACCGACTGCACCAGGATCACCGCTGCTTCGTCCCTATGATCATCAAGATCAATGTACGGGAAGCTCGTGACTGGGCACCTCTTGAACACGATCTTGCCTTTTGGAGTGTGCGCGGTGAAAGTGCCTCCCTCCTTCTGGCTATTGTACGTCATATGGTATCACTTCTCGAGCGATCTCAAACATACCACGTTCGAGATCCCGAAGGTGTCGAGCCAGAAGAGGAATGACCCAAGGTATCCCTTCTTGTTTGTGCACGATGTCCCGGCGTTCGTGTGCAGGTTGAGCGCCTTGGCCACCACGGTGTGAATCTTATCGAGGTAGAGGCAGGCTGGAGGCTTCGCCACCTCAGGGTTTGCCGTCTTCTGTTGCTTTGCTGCCTCCTTTGCCTTGTCCTTGTCCTGCTGCTGACGCTGGCAAGCACCGCTGCACCCTTCTCCTCGCCCAGCGGGCTGGCGCCCCCCCCCCGCCTCGCCCACCACGCTGCTGTAGAATCGTTTTGCCCTGCTGGCGCTCCTCCCCTTGCTCATTGTTCTGTTCTTCTTCCTACGCCAAGCTCACTCCCTCCTCTTCATCGTCCCGCTGCTCTGATCGTTCCTCCAGCGCAAACGTCAACTCTTGGCGCTCCCGGTGTAGTTGTTGAGCATGGACAGCACGTCGGTCGTGTTGTGGGGGAAGTTGTCCTCATTCTTCACAACGAAGTCGTCCGTCAGACGGTGCTTGAGGTCTGAGTGGCGTCCGTTGTTCGCTGCGCTGAGCATGAAGGCTACCTTGATATCGTCGGCGATTTGTTGAGTTGCAAGGTCTCAGTCGTTGTCGTTCGGATCTATGCGCCCGTTCTCTATGACGATCTTGATATCTCGGTCGGCTATGAGCCCCGGGTGGTTGGTCAGTGATCCGCCCTGTTGCTCGATATGATCTCCCAGAGGGAGAGGAAGTGTTCCTTTAAAGCCTTATTCGACATGCCGTCCTTCTGGTAGAAGAACGTTAGCATCTTAACAGGAATACTGCTAATGGCGTAGATCTACGCCATTTTAAAAGACAAGCTTCGTTCGAACGCTCGATCTCGGCCAAATTTCGGTCAATTTTGACGTTCGATAGCTCGTTCGAAAGCTCTATTCCAGTAGAATCCAACGCAGCCATCCTCATGCTTGGAAGCTTGAAATAAAAGCCCTTTCCGGCGCGTCGAAACATGTGGGTCGCTTGAATAAGCATATTTTGACCAGGGACTCAAGAAGCTTCCGTTCGCGCGAAGCACCAGGCAAGCCGCAGCGCGTCGGCATCAAGTTGATTTCGTTCAGTCTGCGACAATCCTACAAAATCCTACGTATCTATTTATTCGTTTTGATTCGGACCGGCGCGCGCGCGTTCCCGCTCGTTTTTTTCCTTCGCGCGACACTCCGAACACTGTAGGCCTCACGTTTCAGCGCGCGCCAAAAACAACTTAGCAGGATTCCTGTTAAGGCATTATTTACCCAGTTGACGCTATTATTTTCACATGAATTCTTTTTTATCAGCACGAAAAAAATCTTCTCGTGTTATAACGTTCGACATGGAAGTACCTATCACATATCCCATGATTAAATATTTCATTATCATGTTTACTCCTGAGCTAAACATTGTTGAAGTACTTCATATAATCTTCATAACCTAACTTGTCTCCATAGATTATAACTAATATTCTAGAGATGTACAAACCATCATCACATCCGATGCTGTATGAAAAAGAAGCGACAATTTCCTTGAGATATTTAACATGTTGTCTTCTTTCTTTTAATCGTGGTATATTGCTTTTGGTCGTATTGCTGAAATCAAGAGTAATATGATATTCCTAGATGTTGTAAACTTGCAGGTCATCACTGATATCGGTATCTATCATCAGCAACACAAGATTCAAATTTTAGCACAAACATGTGTCCCACAACCTTCAAAAGATCACATTTTCCAACTCTTACCCATTTTTATGGAGATATTTTCCTTGAACAATAAAGTGAAGAATCCACTAACATTTGCTTATAAAGAAGTAAGTTTGATTCTGATTGGTCTTGGATCCCCATTAAGAGTAATTTATCTGTCGATTAAAATATATTCAACTTTATGATTGCTTGATCCACACTAACTCCAATATATTGATTGGTTGGGACCTCAGATGGTCAGGTATTCTCACATATTAACCTACATGCTCTGTATGAATGTTTGCTAATAAAAAATATGTCATGTGTGAAAGTTTTTAATGTAAATAGCAATCATCAGCGATTAGGATTGTGTAATTGCCCTCAAATAATAAAGCTCGCCTTTGGTTGCTGATCTTTATGTTCATTTTGAGATATCCTTGGTCGAAAAGGTTGCTATTACCAACACAATATGTCAATCCAATAAAAGTGACATGATAATAATCCTATTGATTTTCTCTTGTTGTAGTATATGACACGTTTGTATTGCATTAAGTTTTTTGCTAGTTGTGGTACATATGAAAACTATTGGTAAAAATGAGGTCTGTGCAATTTATGTACTTTGATCGGGTAGCACAACTTATCAATACAAGAGCAATGAGTACTGGTTTTATACTATATCGACCAATGTCAAAATTTTCTATGCTCTTGTACTCGTGCTTCTAAAAGACAACTCATTTGAAGTCTCTCTCAATGTCTTTACACCCACTCATGCAAGACAACAAACGTTTTGACCTTCTTTTGTTACATGCAGGGAGCAAACACCCAGTCAAAATGAGCCCATAATGTCCTTTACCAAATCTGGTCAGTCAATCTCTGACAATCAAGTCAGCATACACCTACACCAAGCACTAAGCCTTAACTGAAATGCTAACAAACACACCCATCTCTGTGTTATCAAGTTCATAACTGAATCTTCTCACACAGTATATTAAGAGATGCCAGAGTCCTTTATTTTGGATCTCAATAGATAGTGTGCCATACCTACCTTCTATGCATACATGCACTGAATGTACAATCCTCAGCTATCATCACCTCTATGATTAGAATGCAACCTGTTCCCAGTCATTCAATTTTGAGTGCACTTATCAACCAGTCAAGACGATAGAAGAGATAATTACTCAATTTTCATAAATTTATCTGTTTAAGGATCATAGCGGTTGATATTATCATTGATGATTTCAATCTCATTTGTAAACTGTTCTTCATTTAATATGATCACAATGCAATGTTCATGGTGGTATTATGCCATCTGTTGGCTGTTTAAAGCATAATGCAAAAATGGTTCTATTTCATATTACTTTTCACGGTCATATATATTCTGGTTTGAGCTCAAAGCAAGGTTTTCAATCCCTCTAGGACTTGTTACTTGCTATTTGAACCCATTGATGGAATGTTGTATGGTGAAGCTACCCTTTGAATGTTCAGTGCACAGGAACAGAACCATGTTCTTGTAATGGATGACTGACAACGACTGTTAACATTGAAACAAAAATATTCTATAGCACTTACTGCTTTACACGACCCTGTCCTTATTCCCATAGTACTCCTAGATTCTGCGAACAAAGCCAAAAGTTCCGAAGATCCAAATTTTGGCCAGATACACGTAAGGTGTGCAGAGGAATATTATAGGCAACACATCATCGCCTAACATGCAGCATGAAGATTACATGCAGCCAGCAACATCTCTATGTGAAGTTGTGCAGCCATCAACACTCGTGTGATAATGCACTGATAACAGTTGCATCAATGCTCTCACAAAAAATTCAGTTCGCTGAGAGAAATCACCCTACGGAAGGCTGCACTAGCTTCTTCGTAAAAATCCCACCCACCGTCCCCTCTCCTCAGCAACGAGGCCTTTTTCTGAGGTCTGGTTTCAAAGGGGTCGGGCACAAAATAACACTTGCTTTGTTTTTTGTAACCCAATCTTAATAGAGAACTCAGTTACACAAACACTTAACTGATCTCTCTACTGCCCCCTTCTCTTTCTCTCTCTCTATCTCTCTCTCTCTCTCTCTGATCCAGATCTCTGTCCACCCAAGGCAGATGAGGACGAAGGCGCGACGTGAGGTTTTCTGACGCAGGAAGAAAAATCAACCTTTGCGAGGAGATCCTGGGCAGGCATGCCGAGGAAGCCCGAGCTGCGCATCCCCGAGCCGGGCAGAACGTGACTCTGAACGTCAACGTCGTGCCCGCCCATCAGAATGAAATCTATGAGCCCGAGGCGGAGTCGAGCGACGAATAGGACAAGGACTACGTTACTAGCGATGAGGATAGCAACGACGAGCTGCCTCACAACCTGGTCGCCGACTACAACGATTCGTAGGAGTGGTGCGGGAAGGCACCAGGAGGAGCGTGCGCCGGCTGCTCGCAGCAGGCGCGCAAGAGGAGTACGAGCGCCTAACAGAATGAACCTGGCGCAAGCTGGGGAGAGCCCAGGAGTGAGATTCGGCAAGACT
>JALLPA010001847.1:0-10004 GCA_036939895.1 Thalassiosira exigua | reverse complement strand
AATTCCTACGACGTAGGCGAATGTCCCCCAAAAGCCCAGGTAGAAAAAAAAACCTCTCAATTGTCCCCTCTACCTCTAGTCCCTCTTAAATTTTCTGCCGTACTGTTGTCAATCCACTAACTTTCTTTAGCGGGTGAATTGTCATATCTCACTTTACTTGAGGAAGTTTGCAATCAACCAAGTAAAATCCCAATATGTTGTGAAGGAAAATCTTTCCTCAATCATAATAATGTCAACAGAGATGTATGCAAAAAGTTACTCAAGGTCGGTCATCATCTACACGATGAAGGCTCATCAGGCAAAGGAGTGAGTAAGGCCATAGATTATGCAAAGATATGCCCCGTGACTGTGGGGAGGATGTGGGAATGATTACTAAGATTAAGAAACATATCAAGGAAGGGAAGGAGGGGGGACTTTTGGTTTAAAATATTGAGAGGTGAAATGACAGGCTACGGAAAGAAGAAATTGAGAAGATGACGAGGAGAAGAAAGCAGTTTAGAATGTACTAAGAATTATGAATCAGATATTCAATCATCAATAGCATGGATGGGTTGACTTACATTCCTAATGCATGGATTCCGATCAAAGAAACAATGCTGAGTCATGTCTACTATGATTGTATGAAGTGTGTATTAGGCTATATGTTCCAACTGAAAAATAGTCTCGAACCATATTCTTCAGAATCCGATCAAATACACTTTTCGTCATTTGGCAGATGGGGGTGATACACTGGTTCAGGTTAGCCTCTGCCCTGCGCGCGCCCTTGGTCACTGGGCTCATCGCGGAAGTGATGTCAGGAGCCCAACAAATCATCTGGTCGACCAACATCATAAAGGGAAATGTTTCTTTACCTTATATTCTCCAAGCACTGATAGAAAATAGCTAACATGGGATCCCCTACCCCAGTGGTGTCGGCATCAACAGCACCACCAACACTTGTACCCGCCATGCATTCAGATATGCATGAGAAAGGCTCAACAAGTCAGTTGACTAATTATTACTTGAAAGGAATGGTGACAGTACAAGAAGTTCGACCTTATGTGATGAGAAACAAGAGCAATGATTTGTCCGTCCTACTCCTCCTTGCTCGCCGCTTTCCTCCACTGAATGTAGCACACTTAGTTGATGCATTAATGTCTATCTCGCTACTTCTCTATCAAGCATAACTTATCAGATGCAAGACACAACTCATCTTCATATTTCTTCAAGCGGTGGTTCTTTAAAAAGCCCCCTTGCAACACAAGGATTGAGCGATCAATTTCTCCCGACAGAAAGCTTCGAAATGACTCCGACGATGTCCATGTACGGGGGTTGATGGGAAAGAATCCGGAATATCCTGGGTCGATTTCTGACAGGGGATCGGGAGGCTGGTCCCCGTTGGGGTAAATTGTCACTTCGTTTGTAGCGCCACCTTCCGAGGGCGATGACGGCAAAAATACACTTGCACCTGCGTGCACGTAATCAATGCCCAATCGATTCACCTCTTTTCCGCGTGGAAGGTATGGAACTGCATCGCCAGGAGTGTTGATGCGATAATATGCCTCAATGGAGGGGTTTGGCCGTTGCTGAAGTCGAGCGAGCCGCTTGGCAAACTGACGGTTTCCGACTCGAGGCGTTCCAAACAGATAGGATGAGATTGACACTGATGGTAACGAGTTGATTGTTTTGGAAGGCACTGATTTTTGACCAGCACTCAAAAGGGATCCGACATCAACCACAGCCAAGGTTGCCAATGCAGCACCCAAAGAATGACCTTTTCCATTTGTAGCGCTTCGTGAGTAAACAACGAAGGACAGGACTGCATTGTCGAGTTGATTGTTGCTTACCAGTAAACCAAATGTGACTGTAGGCACCCTCGTTATCAGAAAGCACTCGAAGAAGGGTTGGTCTTATGGAAGCATATGCTTTCAGGAAGCCGGAGTGGGACATAAGGCCTGCGACCTCTTCACTGCCGACATCGCTCATCTGCCCTGTTGCATCATCCATGCAAAACCCGAAATCAACGCAACTGATCATGTCTTGTTTCAGTTGAATATCGGTATATAACTCAGAGAGCGACGAAAGGCGCGTCCCTCGAAAAGCAACCACAAGAATGTTGTTGCTACTGCCGATTTGTTGCATGTCCTCGGATGACGTGATTCGCCAAACATCAAACTGCGTGGATGACTTTCTATTTGTGGCCAGGGATACCCATTGGAAAAGAGAGGATGGAACATCGCCCATGCCCGAATTTCCGGAACTATTGCAGTCAGAGAACATGAGCATGAGGGGACGGGGCGACATGGCTTCGACGTGCGTCATGTCCCACATATTTTCAACGCCATCAATTGATTTGTCGCCTTTTTGTTCCATCGCAGGGCGTGTTATTGTCACTCCGTAGTCATCTACCATTTGAGTCGTCCCTGCCGCGTTTGCCTTTGCAGTTGGAGGATCTTCATATGCCACTGATGCGAATCGCGCCATCAGCCGGGCCTTTTGGAGATTGAACTCGCCATTCGTGTCGAAGATCGACGGCGGCGCTGTTGATCCCATACTGACTGACAATTGATCTTTGCTTACTGACAGCGGTTCTATGGTTCCTCGGCGGCCTCTTCTTGATTTCCAATCAGTGCAACCTACGAAACAACCAGCCGATGCTGTCGCAAATAATGTGATCAGCCATAGCAATCCTGCACTACTCGGTGACATGGCCTGACGAGGATGAGGATCGAGGATATGCTTAGACCGGGTTGCGAGATGTTGGACAGGGTGCGGTCTTGGATGTGGGGGGGAGCGGGAAGGAGTGCCCGGCGACGACAGCGCACGACCGACGAATTTACAGGTGGCACTTGGTGCCGGCAGCGTGGCCAGCGCACAGCCACACCAGCGAGCGCGGGCGGCCGGACCGGGGATTAGGGGGTAGTAGAGCTACTTACCGCCGCCGCCAGCCTCGTGTGACTTGGACGGGGTGAGGGTCGTCGGTCGTCGTCGTCAGCGCCGAGGCGCAGACCTGCGCGGACGCGGGCGTCTCAGGTCTCAGGAGTCCCAGGTGCTTTTTGGCCACTTAGGCGGTAGCTTGATCCCATCGAATGATTCAGGTACTAATTCCTTCGTGAAAAATCTGACCAGACTGTTCATTTACAACTCGAATGATAGCCTGAGAAGATGCAACAACGACCACAAACAGCAGCGAGATCAACGTCAACCGGACCCGTCGACCGCGGCGACGGCTTCCCCGACTGATCCCGACGAACGGGAGCGACGCCCGCCCTCGAGATCGACGCTGTCCTCTCTCGCCTCCCTCCCGTCCGCGGTGACGCCCGCCCTCGCGCAACGCTTCGATTCATGAGTTGAATTGGAGTGCAGGGTGCGCGACCGCGTCGAGCTGTGCTGTGCCGTGCTGGTGCGGCAGGCGCTGCGGCAGGTGAGGGAAGGGGTGATTAAGAGTCTTCGGTATTTTCATCCTTCTTATCTTATCCTTCGACGCTTTCATGCCGGAGTTAAGTAAGCGGAATTCAGCTCATACCAATACCATCGCCAAGAGAATGAATTCGAGGAGAAGACCATGGAGCAGCGGCAAATTATTATATGCGCATTCTTTGTCGTGGTGTTGACTATTTCAACTTCCCTGCTTGGGGATGAGTCCGGCGCAGGCATACACGTGACGTCGCCGTTACCGCTATCCCGGCCATCAGAAGGTCATCGGTCCCTGCGTGTGGTCCAATACTCTGACCCCAAAACGACGCGCCCTCGCACCGAGAAGACAGTGCACGTTTACATCACCAAAGAACGAGCGGATCTCAAATCCGAGGATTATTTCAACGAGGCGATGAGCGTTTTCAAGACTGGGGTTCTCCAACGCTACGGCACTGGAAGGGTTCGGTACATGCTGACTGAACGTGCGGAGTGCAATTATCGATGCGACAGCGGTAATCCAACACCACTTGTACACCACGAGCCGTGCTTGGCTGTATCTCGCCAATCCAAAAGAATGCTTTGTGATTTCGACCACCTCAAATGTAGCTATCCCGGTTGCAAAACAATGGTAAGCCATGCCTCTGACGTCATACAATCAATGACAAGCTCTCTTGTCGTTCCAAAAGAATACCTGACATCTATCAATCATCTCTCTCAGGTGACAAACGATGAGTTTTGCACCAAACTAGATCATTTTGACTCTCGCGAATACTACACGAGTGACAAACCTGAGCTGGGATACCTCCCTATCGGCCCACGGATCGATTCTTGGCAATCGTTCCAAACAATTCAAGAGGGCCGCGGTTTCTCCCTCGTGCCGGCGTCAAAGCGCAATTTCGCATTCAACGCCATCTTCTCTAGGAGCACAAACGCCGACAGGAAAAGGTTAGCTGAGGCCATTGAACAGCAGGGGCACACGGGAAAGTTGCCGATATTCGCGGCGATGGCCAAAGAGTGGCACGGCGAGGCCAACAATGCGGACACAAAGCAACTGAGTACTGATGAATACATGAAAGTGGTCTTGGACAGCGTTTTCACGCTGGCCCCTGCGGGGCATAACCCCGAATGCTTTCGACTATTCGAGGCGGTGGAGGCTGGATCTATCCCGGTCCTCTCTCGCGACGACCTCTACGGGACACATCATCCGTTTTCGGACAAACGCAAAGAATTCGCGAATACCGCCCACCCATGCAGAGATTCTCTGCACCACTGGTATCATGCGCCCATATTGGTGCTGGACAAGTGGGATGACTTGTATCCCGTGGTGGAACGGCTGCTAGAGAATGTGGTTGAATTGGACGAAATGCAACACAATTTGCGTGCTTGGTACGAGGGTTACATGCGCAAGGTTGTTGCGGAGTTCGAAGACTTCATGCTCGGTCCATCATCTCTCACAAAAGTGAATGAGTAAGTGGCATCTGTGGACATTACCAACAGAGACGAACTGTGCTTCGTTCGAATCATACTCTCCTAAGTAATACGAGATTGTATTGGAACTTAAAATAACCCTACATATTTATTCTGGCTTCCAGGGCTTTGTTGTCGTGGAAAACATTGGGGTTGGTTTGCCATGAGCGTAGCATTTAGAAATCTGTTGTTCAATGGCAAAAAGTTAGTCCGGCAAAGGCGGGGTCGGCTCACCGACCGCATCTGTTAGCAAATCGCTGGATGTGCCAAAGCTGCCTCATTGAAAGAGCTTATAAGTTGATGCATTCTGCACGATGGAATACACAGCTCCTATCGACGCGCACACCCCAAATCCCGTGAAGATTACCATCAAAACCCAATTGAGAGTTCTCTTCCAAGCAGGAGCGCTCTGACCAATCGGTGATTTGTTGTACAGCCAGAATGGAAAAATGAAAGTGCAAGGGGTAAAACCTACTGCTCCGCTTAAGGCGGCGATGTCGCCGAAGAAAGGCAGGGCACAACCTAAGAATGTCCCCAAGCCAACGTAGAGAACGCGGATGGCAAGTTTTGTGTGCCAATGCTTTCTACCCTCTGATCCAGAAAAGAGCCCACTAGCATGTTCATTCTTGGAAAGTATGGTACAACCACAGCACTTTGATCCTACCATGATTAGGACATCTTCGATGGACGTGAAAGCTGCCTGATTGTAAATAGCTCCCAGAGCAAACTGATTGAGAAGGGATATTGTCAATAAGGCCCACATGAAGTTGTGAGACATATAATGAATAATGTCCTCAAATATATTCCCCGAAATAGACGAACCAAATGCAGCGTAGGCTAGGCAAATCACCAGGATGTAGCTGGGAGCTATCACAAAGTATGCACACCGCCACGCCTTCAGCATGCTCCTACGGGACTCTTTGGCATCCTACGATGAATGGTTGAAGAGAGAAGAAAACATGTCAACTTTGTTTGACCTGATATCATCCAACAAGAGAGACCCCATATACACGCACTTACCTCGTGCCCAAGTGAGGCATGGACATCAGGAATGACACTATGCCCTCCATACCCAAAAGCTAAAATTCCAAAAGATGTCATAACCCCAATAGCAAACTCGAGTTGAGTACCCTCAGGTCGGTCATAGCTTACATCTGGTTCTTGGCCTATGGATAATCCGCTGGCCACTATAGTCATGATGATTGCCACGATAGTTGCTACCGTCCCAATGAATGAAACCTGCCAAGATTTCTCCACATCTGGCGCCAAACTTACGATAAGCAGCAAAAGACCAGAAATCGCAGTCCAGGCGGAATTCTGTAAGGTTTGCTTTCCATCGTTGCGAAGACCATCCATCTCAATGAGAAATTCGCCAACAATTATTACTGTGGCAATCAGCACCGTGAGGAATACAAGCCCTTGGAACGGGCGCACCCAGCGAGACGACCATCCGTCGCCCATGATGTCATCCGCCACCTCGGAATAGGTCCGATGCTGGGTTGCGTCTTGGCATTCGATCAGAAGATGGCCAGAGTAGAACGATACAGCCGTGCAAATCAGGAAAAGTATGGTGCCAGCCGCCCAACCCAAGTATGCATAAGAAACGGGCATGGCAACGACGGCAGAGACACCAAGGATTGATACCACGGAATGATACGTTGCATGTTGCCATGGTAGAGTTTTGGTCGCTCCATTGACTTGCTCCTCCTCATTGACGAGACCTTCGCTGCCAGAATAATCATCAGTGCCTGTGTCGTCTGCAGCGGCCAGCAGGCTCTGCTTCTCGTTAAGTGGGCCTTGCTCCATCGTTGCCGCCGCGAAGTGTGTACGAGATGTTTCTTTCGCCGCGCCGATCAGCAGGCGCACTACGAAGAGACAAGAGATTGATATTCACTGGGTCACCAGAGTGATCAAGACAAAAGTCCTTCGAAGACGGAGGCTGAATGAGACGACATATCAAGTAGAGTCATTTCAAGTTCGTAGCAAGTATCGTAGCAAGCTACAGGAGGTAGGGGAGCGGGAGCGGACCAGCAGGCGCTAGCACGCAGAAAGAGAGAGTTCGAAGTCGAGTCTGCGACATGAGGTGAGAGAGATGATGGTGATGGTGATGGTGATGGTGATGGTGATGGTGATGGTGATGGTGATGGGGACTTCGGATCGATCAAACTTTTGTTTGGAATGTTGACGCGTGTTGCGCGAAAGATTTCGGGCAGAAATGTCTGTAGCCCACAACAATTGATAGGGTTGCCCCCCATCTGCCACTGTACTGCCAACTGTCACTGCCAACTGCCAACTGTCACACTCTTTGCCTTTGCTCGTTTCGACCATGGCCGCCGTAGCCCCGGCGTCCGATGCAGCCAGCGCCTCCGTCGCGGCGGCCGCCGCGTCCGGGAGGCAGATCCCCATCGTCTGCCCGGGCCACACCCGCCCGGTCGCGGAGCTCCAATTCCGCACCGTCGAGGAGCCCCCGGGCGACGACGGGTCCCCCGCCCGGACGCGGACCTTCCTCGCCTCCGCGTGCCACGACAAGATGCCCATGCTAAGGGACGGGGCCACGGGGGATTGGATCGGCACCTTCGCGGGGCACAAGGGGGCCGTGTGGAGCTGTCGGCTCGATCCGGCGTCGTACCTCGCGGCCACGGCGAGCGGGGACTTCACCGTCCGGGTGTGGGACGCGATCACGGGGAAGGTGTTGCGATCGTTCTCGCACGGGCACGTGGTCAAGGCGCTGGACTGGAGTCCGGACAGTCGGAGGTTGGCGACGGGGGGTCACGAGGGGATATTGCGCGTGTACGACGTCTCCAAGCCGGAGCTGGAGCCGCGGACGTTCGTCCAGTCGCCGAAGGTGAGCATTTGGAGGGACTGGTTCTGTGTTTGTATGTGCAGCGTGCACTTGTGCTGTGCTACACAATAGATTTTGTCGATTTATTGGTTCTGAATAAACAACATCAGTGGGTGGGATCACTCTGGTTTGAGTATGGCTCTTGTGGGGGGGGGGGGGGGGCATAAAAAAGTGGGGGGGGGGGGAGAGGGGGAAGGGACACGATACGCGATTAGTCTTTCATTGGTTGTTCATGCTTCTTTTTGGTTAACCCTGCGTTCCAGAGCCCGTTCAGTGCGAGGGGATTTGGTGTTCGATGATATCAAGGAAAGCGTCAGTTATTCCTCCACCTCCCACCCCCAGCCGAATCGCATAGGTTCTGCAAAGCCATTCCAGCTGCCGGAATATGATAGGCGTGCCACTGGATGGTGGATTTTGCACCATCTCTCTCATATTGCCCCTCCTAACCTGTTTGCAGCAAAAAATATCCATCTCGAAATGCAACTGGCTCGACAACTCGACCGTCCTTGCGGCCGGGGAGGACGGAGCCATTCGCTTCTGGAACGTCGACGAGCCTGACCCCTCAAAGCAGCTCGTCCACACCCTGACTGTGGATAGCGACAACGCCTCCAGCGGCATCCGTGACCTGGAGCTGTGTGCTCTCTCCACGGGGCAGACCATCCTCACCGTTGCAGCCGGGCAGCGCGTCTCGTTCTTCGACGTGGCCACACGCAGACTCCTGAAGTCGCACCCCGTGCCTGTCCACTTCGGCGAGGAGGGGGGAGCGTCCCTCCACCCCTCGGGGAAAAAGTTCGTCGCGGGGGGAGGGAGGCGGGGCGGATCGATGGCGCTCGGCGCCGTGGGGGGTGGGGAATTGGGCAGCGACCTGAAGGTTTACGTGTTCGACTTTGAGACGGGGAAGGAGCTGGAGCGGCACAAGGGGCATCATGGGCCGATACGGTGCGTGCGGTACCACCCGGACGGGAAGAGCTATGCCACGGGTTCGGAGGATGGGACCATCCGGCTGTGGAAGACCGATCCTTGAGCCTGGGAGTAACACCAACGACTCATTGCCTATGCTGAATCCCATATGCACGAGTTAGAGAACGCCTACAACCATTGGGACAGATACAGTTCAATGCCTCGTTGTTTCTTGTTTCATTGAAGAAGAAAAATATTGCACAGATGTAGGGTAAAAACCACACCGTTGGAGGATAAGAAAAGGTACTGCAGTCCACAGTTCAATCTAACCTGAAACAACAGTTCGTAGCTCTAGCTAATAAATGCCAGTCCGGTTCACCAATCTGAATGTATTTTCATTTAATCCATCAAATTATAGGTAGCTTGTGGCAGATTGTTGTTGTGGGGGAAACAAAATGTTGGAGAATCCATTCTGAAGAAGTTGTTGCGTTCATCCTCAACTGAATCGTGAGCTACACCTGACAGCAAGAATCAGCCGAAGTTTTGGCCTTCCAACATGATGAAGCGTGTGTCCAAGAATGGCAGCTCCAAATTACCATATCAATCCAGCTCAATCTAGAACAAATACACCAACCCATAAAATAATGTCCAGAACAGCATGAACGACATACCACATTTTTGTAAGTCTGCTGTTAGGAATGCGAACATTGATTCTCTCGAATATGAATGCAGATCAAAATTCATTTTGAACGCAAGGAGGGAGAGATTCACAACGATGTGGAGTACAATGAAACACACTTTGCTCCGAGGAGAATGAATAGAAATTGAGCGCAAAGAAGAGAAGGTGAGAACATCGGAGAGTTGCTTGTTTTCACTGTGACTTTCACACAGCCACACCCTTCACCCGCTCAAACAAAAACACTCATCGGCATAACTCACCCAAGCCGCTCAGACCCGTGAGGCCGCACACGCCGGCCACGCATCCCGAAGCGATCCCCATGAACGATCTTATGGTGTCCACTTTTCGAAAGTTGGATCTGTACGCGTTCATGTCGAAAACTTCCTGGTTCGCATCGCCGCCGCCCGCGGCGTCCATTTCGGGCCCGGCCGGGGCGGCGGGATCGAGGTTCGCCATGGGATCTATCATGATTGCGCGATGCGTTCGCCGACGTGGAGAGGGGAGGAGGCAGGAGGGGCCGAGGCAGACTAGGAGAGGCGCAAGCACGCCAAGACTCTGAGGGACGCGAGCGGAGAACAACGACAAGGACGGGGTGAATACTGGGGCTTTGGCTGTGGACACGCTTCTTCGCAAGAGAGAAGCGAGTGTGAGGTTGTGTACCGTAATTTAAACAATATAATATTTTAACAATTAGGCATATTCTATGGATCGCCCTCTTAT
>JALLPA010001846.1:0-11717 GCA_036939895.1 Thalassiosira exigua | reverse complement strand
ATATATTTTTATGTACGGACTTTTGCTTTAAGGGGGTTCAGGCGGAACATACCACCACGCAGATCGCTCTGGGGAAATTATTACAGTCCTACCGTAGAAGCAATTCCCCGTTTGGTGCTTTCATGGCGCCTTTACCGGCACCACAATGGCCGCCGAAGTGATGGGACGCGGACGCACCATGGTACGTTGGTGGGGGAAGGGAGTATGATTCGTACCTAGCTACGATACCTCTCTCTCTCTGGCGTACCTACCTACGGCTGAAACTCGTACGGAGCAAAATTCATTTCCCGAAAATACGCACGAAATCCTCCCCAAACCTGCACCACACCCGCCATGGAATCAACAGCTACACCAGCAGCGCCGCGACCGACCTCCAGCCACACCTGCCCGCTCGGTGAATGTCTCTACACGACCGTTTTTCCGGCATGCTTTCTGTTGACCTGGCTTTTAGATAATGAAGAAGTCTCAATTCGACGAAGTTGTTCCGCCTTGCCAGCAGGCGAGGGCGCCGACAGAGTGGGCGATGGGTGCAAAGCGCACGTCTTCTCCCCCAACTCTAGCTGTCGTCAGGGAGGTGCTCGAGAAGGCGAAGAACAAGGGGAAGAGGAGTTAAGGCATCACGTTCAAACACTGTAAACACAGTATGAAAACGTTTTGCGCTTCTGCACGATCAGTACTAACTCTAACTACGGCTACTTTTACCTCTGACAAAAATGCGAACTCTGACTCTGGAAACTTTGTTGCCAGACAAAAATGCTAACTCTAACTTTGGCAACTTTGTTGCCAGACAAAATACCAACTCTGACTCCAGCTGCTTTTACTTCCAGAAAAATTGCAACTCTGACTTTGGCTACTTTTACAAAGCTAGATGGAGCTACTCTGACTCTAGAGTCGTACTTTTTTCTATCACTGTCGCCAACGGCACACAAAGGAAAGGACTAATTAGTAATGGTAACCTCGACGGCATTGAAACAGGGACATGCGTGGCTCACCCAGTGAACACAAGCTTATGAGATGACGCCGTCAGATCCATATAAACCTCCAGCTCTCGCATGAGATCTTGCGCGTTTGAGAGCATCCCTTCATGAACCTGCCCTAACTCTTTCCTGTTGTTCCGTATGGGTACCGGGGTCGTGGTGCAGATGACATTCAAAATACCCTCTCTGTCCAACTCCTCGTTGCTCGCGTTGTAACCACGAAGTTTCCCCCATCCAAACTAATATTGATTAGACCCGGGCGATGGTGAATGAACCTTGTTATCTCTGTGAGAGCCTCTCGGTCAATTGGAACGTAGTTGACATTCATCAGTACCTGCTTATTGGTGGAAATTGGCCAAAATTATGGGCACTCTATTCCCTCTTGTATCTTGTATGGCTCAAGCAAACGACAGGGAGGGTCGTCCACAGCCAACAGTTTATTATTCTCTACTTTGATGATTCTTTGGGCTGTAGCCTTTTCTATTGGCTGATTGTAGATGTCTTGCATTCGAAGCCGTTGGCCAGAATTCGGCTTCGCTGACGTAGTGGTGATAAATGACTTTGCTGTGTCAGACGTTGACGGCGACATATGTGACACATCCTCACCAGTGAGATTGAGGGTAGTTGGTGGAGCTTTTGGGCTGACACAGGACAGGGCCTTTTCTCTCATATCGGGCATATTCTCTATTGATGCTGAGGACAGATAGAACATTTCCTGGGTCTTTGCAAAAACGCCGTGAACCCTTCATTAGCTCTTGTTTGGTGTCTACACGGACCCCATTGCATTGCCCAGCGAGGTGATCGCGCATCTTGGTGACATTGACCTTCAGGAGATTCCTATTACACTTGGCACACCTGTTGCAATCAATGGAGATGCCACAACCCGGTAGATCCGGGCTAGTTTAGTGTCCGTAAAACCACTCGTCCCTCTTCTTCTTTGGCGGCTTTGCTACAAGCGTGGGTTGAGAAGCCTTCCTAACATGCTCGTCCTTCTTCTTGCCCGGGAGGCGCTTGCTGAGACGATGTAGAAGAGAAGAAGCTCTAGCTCTACGAACTGTTTCTTGATGCCGGTGACTTTTCTGCTGGCATCGTCTTCAGTGAGGAAACCTTCATCAAGCCCTCTTCACCCTCTTCCTTGCCATCTGCATCCTTCTTTGGTACAAAACACATACTCTCGGGGCAACTTCCTTGCAAAAGGAAGTTAACCGTATCGAACAATATTTTCAAATGACTAAACCATTAGACTTTGAATCACAGAGGAAAACAAATGGTTAGATTGACAGAGGAAAACCAATTGTTAGATTGAACTGAATACGAGAAGAAGGTAAACTAAAACTTTGATACTTACATTGAATTGATTCTGTCTTCTCAGAGAAAGAGTCTCCTTTGGGATATGTACACCCATGTCTCTCTCGCACCACAGGATGCCACAATGAGCGGCGCCGTGCATCTTCTCCCTACTTTGCATACAATAGTGGCAAACGGCAGATATGGACGTAGTCTTCATCCCGCAGTAGTGTGTGGCAACACAACTGGTCCTCATGATGATGTGTCCTTATCGGGCTGAGACTACTGCATATCCTTCTTGGGCTCGGGCTCCTCACTTCATAGGTGCTCCCCTGCTCGGGCCAGTGATCCTGCTGGTACTGCTCAGACTGAGGCTCCTTGTTTCACAGGGGCTTCTCATCAGGCTGAGGCTGCACGGGATCATACTATGGTCAGTGATCTTGCTCTGAGTGCCCGGACTGGGGCTTCTTGTCATGCAGTGACTCCTCATTGCACAGGGGCTCCTCGTTGCATAGTGCCTAAACATCACACTGGCACTCCTATTTAGGACGAGCCTGAACGGGATCCTGCTCAGGCCAGTACTCCTGCTCGGGTCCTTTGGGCTAAGGCTTCTCGTCACGTAAGGGCTCCTTGTCACGCAGGAGCTCCCTGTCCCTGTTGCACAGGGCCTAATTGTCCCAGCAGGAGATCCTACTCAGGATGGTGCTCCTGCGCTGACTGCTCTGTCTGAGTCTTCTTGTTTTGCAAGGGCTCCTCAGTGTGCAGGAGATCCTTGTTGGACTGGGGCTGCACACGATTCCGATTTGATCAGTGATCCTGCTCGGACTGCTCGGACTGGGACTCCTGCTCCTGTTTGGGCTGAGGATTTTTACTTTATTCCTTCCTGCTGTTGAGGTGAGTGATTAATGACCTGCTTAACAAAAGACTGAATGGA
Organism: Thalassiosira exigua; assembly: GCA_036939895.1. Classification (NCBI taxonomy): domain Eukaryota; phylum Bacillariophyta; class Thalassiosirophyceae; order Thalassiosirales; family Thalassiosiraceae; genus Thalassiosira; species Thalassiosira exigua. The sequence goes on along the minus strand of JALLPA010001846.1, from coordinate 8,519 downwards.
AATAAGAGACTTACCTACTTCCATCCAGCTCCTGCCTCCTGCCTCCTGCACTTGCTCCCATTCAGGCTCCTTCTCCGAGCGCTCCTGCACCTGCTCTGGCCCAACGGCTCCTGCTGCTGCAGCTTTTTGTGGGAATATTGTGTTGTATTTGCTCGTGAGGTAGTATTTGTTGCTGGAACAAAAATAAATTAGCATAATGACAACTTCTCTGATATGAGCTGTTGCCTTCCCTCCCAGCCTGCCATTGTTGATTTTGGCATGGTCTGTGCTCCTGAGGCTGATGGATGGCACTGCTGGTTGATTTGCGGGAGAGTGAAAAAGTTCATCATGTGATGAAGAGAGTAAAATCACGATGAATTGCATGAAATGGTGAATCCGTGGCACACACGCAATGAAATGAATTGATAGATCCATCAAATACTTTCAATTTTTGGGTGCACATCATAATTTAGCAGCGCAGGAGCATATCATTGAGGGGAACCGATCGTGCACTTGGAAGTATGGCTCCAACAGCTGAATCCAAACAATGGACACCTTAATTGGCACAGGACTATTTTAAAGCTGTTTGAGGGGTTAAAGCCATTGAAGCATTATTTACATTCCTTAAAAAGACACAGGAGTTTGCAGCTGCTGTGTTTAGAACTAGTTAATATTCAGTTTTCAATCGCATCATAGTTAAATTATTAAAATAGATTTTGGAGGAAAGATAATGAATTTCACATCATCTCTTATTGTGGTTTATGCCGTATTTGTACCATGAATTTAGTATGATAGTGCTAGTTGATGAAAAAAAATATGATCTCATCCAGAGTTCTAAACGTTCAACTGCCCCTTTTGAGTTCAGCATTAATATGACTATATTTTTGCTGCAACATTCACTCTTATGCATCTTGATATGTCCACACTATCATTGAACACCCTGGCAACAGCCTTGGTTGGTTGCATCCAACTTTTGCAACAGCAGAAGTTCAATGCTGGTCAATAATTCATGCGCTGTTGTTGGATGAATTATGGATCGATGGGTCAGATGCTTCTAATGTCTGTGGTCACCACAATGTCCATTGTCACATGCATTGTCCCACAAAAGACCTCCATAGTCTTCATCAGAAGCTGTTTGCCAAGGTGCAAGCAATTTCAGGTCTAGGAGTGCATTCCATGCTGGGACCAGTAGCGGAGCTATCCAAAAGTGTTAGTAAAGTCAAATAAACTTTTGTTAATTTTATTCATATTATTCATATTATTCTCTCTTTGGTTTTCAGGTCTAAAATTCAACATTGAAAACATTATTTATTGAGATAGAGTGCACCTAGGCAACTATACTTTTAGTAAACCATGGTCATAATATATTGCCACATAGCGAAAATGAACACCTTCTTCATTTTGATTTTAAAAATGCAAAACTCAAACTGCACCAACCGATGTCGACGGCAATTTGCAAAAAAACATCATCTGTTGTCGTCCGTCATCTGTTGTTGTCGCTGTCATCCCCAATTGCCATTGTCGTCTTTGCCTTCACCTTCACCTTCGCTGGCGCTTCATGGTAGCTTATCACTACCTTCCGCCGTCTTTGTTGCCGCGCTTATTCCTTCAAGTCGCCGTTGCCGCTGCCTTTGCTTTCACCTGGAATTGATTTGAGATCATTGCAATCATCTTTCACCTCCTCCATTGCCTTCCAACCCCCCCTTCCCCCCGCATTTGTTTTCACCTCCTTGCTCTCCTCAGTGGAAGGCTAACTTTTTGGGTGAGTGTTCTTCGTTGCCGTCTTGGCTCCCTTCAATTGACGTCTTTGTTATTCACCTCTCCCTTCGCTGATGCTTTCGCCCCGGCCCTTTGCCGCTGCCTTCTTTCTTCGTTTTTTATTCTTCACCGACGCTTTTTGTCTTCATCGTTGACAGCTGCATCGTTGCTGACACATTCGACTTTTATCTCCATCGTTGCTGTTGCTGTTGCTGTTGCTGTTTCCTTTCAACTTCGTCAACACTTTTGCCTTTGTCGACCTTGCAGTTGTTGCCGTCTCTGTCACTTCCCAAATTTTCACCTTCAACTCGTTTGTTTTCTGCAGCTTGATTGCTGCCTCCCCTTCTTTATCTTTGGCGCCTGGCAGTGGCAATGATTGAGCAGCCGAATTGGCCGAATTTCAGTTGCAACTCATGCCTTCTTTTTTTATGCAAATGAAAGGAGATTGACAGGATTAAAAAGAAGCGATTAGGTTTTAGACAGTGGGGCAAATGCGATCAAGACCAAGCCAAGGGGAGGGAAGTTGATATCTTCTCACGAAAGAAAACGACAAAAGGTGGGAATGATTCCAGGGGGAAATGGAAGGGTAGACAGGCATCAGCCAATATTTGTGAACATATTTTAGGGGAAGGATTGAAGGCTTTTGGAATGTAGGAGGGCAAGTGCACCTTCAACCAACAACCAACTAGGAGGGATAAAAATGAGGGAGATAGAAGTCACTCGTGAGCCTGATACAATGTACTTACGATGGCTTCCATTTGGACACCTGGACTCTAACGCGGTGGGGTGGGCGGTGGGGTGGGCGGTGGGGTGGTGGTCGCTTCTGTTACCCCTATGGGGTGCCTCATTTCATTCGATTGCTTTTTGAGCAAGGCCGCCTAGAGTCATAGAAATAATAGACAAGAATTACCCGATTCATCGCTTTCCTATTTATATATCTAAAAATGCTTTATGTACACTTTTTCACAATGATGCAAGTAATGAAGATTCTTTAAGGCTCATGGTGTCATTATCGTCCGCCTCACTTTTGAGGCAATCTCAACCGTGCTCCACAATGCGTCAACAAGTTTATAAGGCATTTAATTTGTATGAAACCAAGGTATGGTATTCGCTGGCTTAGTGAAAGTGAATGAATGCTAAAATCAGAGATTTCCTCGGTGCGCCTTTGGCTTCGACCTTGCCCACTGCGTGGGAGGAATTCTGAGCTATTCACATGCACCAAAATGGGACAAAATTGTTCGCCTGCTTTGTCTAGGTAGTTGTAAATAGAACAAATGCAAATTCCTGCGAAATTTGGACTATTTAACGCTTAGACAAAATTTGGGCTCAACTTAGCCCAAGCAAGGATAAACAAAACTTTCCAAAACTGGGAAGTGTTTTCCTTGAACGAACAATGCATGCACTATTCGCCACTTTCATTTCGTGACTGTGCATAGGCCTTTTGTGCGAGCGCGCAAGTGTGCTGCACCAAATCAGGGCTAATCAAATATCAGTATGAAAAACTGTGCATGTGCTTAGCTCAGGATCCCCACTGCCAAGGTCTGGCAATGACAGGAAAAATTTTAAAAATAAAAATTTTGTTTGGCTTTTCAGGAGCCCTCGTTCGCAAAACGAAATCTTTTGTGTCTCTTGATGTTGATGCACACAACCCACGGTGCATGTGGCGGCGGCGGGCATCAACCTCCCGCCATTCTTCATGACATAAATTCTTTTTGCCTTCGCTCGACACGTCGCAATAGCCTGCAGCGGCACCTTTGGCCTACCCGCCCTCTGCTTTTTTGTCCTTAGAGTTATACCTCTCGTCCCCATGCGGCCCGTTCATATCCGATACGAAGACCCCGAGGAGGACGACGTCATGGTTCCTGTGGGGAGCGTCGTGCAGCTGCTCGGCCTGGACGCCGAGTACAAGCACCTCGAGCGTGAGGTGGGCGTCATCACGTCCCAAGTCTTTTCTTGCTGGCGTGTCGTCGTCAAACTCTATTCGACGGGCAAGCTCTACCGTGTCCGCTCGACAAATCTACTCCTCCTGAAGTAGTGTTCTTGTTTTTAGGCGACGTGGCCATGGCGTCTTCATTGTCTGGGTCGCGCGCGCCTGAGGCTTCAGCTGGGGCACCTGATGGGGGTGGGGGGCATGAGGGCGGCCTGCGGACGTTTCTTTGCGATGTCCTGCAGGTGCTGCTAGGGGGATCGGTATCGCAAGTAACCTAAAATCTGAATTATGAAAAAAAAACTGCGTGTGCCATGCCATATGTATCTAGTCGTCGTCCTCCAGGTCGTCCATGTCCAGGTCCTCCCTGACCTGCATCATCCCCAGCTTCTGCAGCGTCTAACACTAGTTTCGCCATCATAGCGTTAGACCCAGCCATGGCCTCACTGTGCTGCTGCCTAATTGTCTCTGTATTTCTCAAGTACACTTCATAACAATTGCTCAGCCAGCGCAGCCTGATCTTTATGTAAGGTCCATCTTTTCCTGCCTCGTGTAGGAGCACGCAGGCGCACACTCGTAGGGAGTGTGTTGAAATGAGGCTCACCTCCTCGTCCGTGACGCTGGGCTGAACTAGCCTGAGAACGAATCGGTAGTACTCGGTCATGTCGGTACCCGTGAGGTATACCACATCACCGCATTTTTTTCTGTACACGCAGAGCGGGTCCTCAGGGTCTGTGTGCCCCAGAACGTTTGCTCTCGTCTTTATGGAGAGAGACCTCCTAACAGGGCAGAGGTCGCTTGTTGAACAGGGTCCTGCGTCCAACTCTGGATTCGGTTGCAGTCGCGCCTGGGTTATCTCCTGGCCATTTTGCCTATTCTTCTGCACGTCATAAATCTGGCCTGCAGCTTGTACAAGTCTGCGCTTGCGCAGTGCTAACTCGTCATCCATGCGCGTGCCTTCGCCATCGTAGTACGTAAAGTTTCGGTGCACGAACGCTCGCACTATCAATGTGCCATCTGGCATGGCGTAATACCTAATTTTTTTGGACTTTTCCATGCAAAACTCTTGGGCGCGAAAACCCCCATACCTGCCGAGGGCAGTCCAGTCCCACGCAGCGGATCGGAAGCCCACGCTGTCCTTGTCTTCTTTTGCCAGTTGGCACATCTTGAGACACATAGCGTTGGTCAGGGGGTTTCTCTTGTCTGGTTTCTTCTCGAACTTCTCTTGGTCTCTGACCAACACTGCAGCATCCGATTCATCGTCCTTGTTGAACGGCTCGTGTGTGTGGTTTCTCTTGTAGTGCTTGTTCACTGCGCGAAGGTACCCTACGACTGTACCTGCTCTTACTTTTAAGCTGTCCAAGGTGTTTCCGTCTAGTAGAAATACGGTGTAATTACCAATTATTTCTTGTGTAATCACCGGATCTGGTGACAGAAACAGGTCCATCCGCCCATAGTGCTTCAGGAAATTGACGAAGTGACCGATCCTAGAGCACTCGGTTTGATGTTTTTTAGGATCAAGGGATCTGGCGACACGCCCTCGTCGAGTGTTCGAAAGATCATCCCAAGAAGGGTACGTGATGGCTTGAAACGACGGCAAGTGCGCAATTGAGGGAATTCTGTGAGCAATTCGTCGTAATTGTATCCGTTCTTCTTTTGGTTCAAACGTGAAATTGCATCGGCCAAAAAATTGCTTTTTGAGTCCAACCATTCGGCATTTATGCCGATTTTGGTCCCCATGAGGAGCCCAGAAAACAAAAGGCCTAATTCTCTACCCAGGAGGCTGGTTTTGCACTTCGAATTTACCCAAGAGGTCGCCGACGCATTATCACAGCCATTCATCAACACTGGGTAAGTACTCAGGTCGATCCCATCAAGCCAGCAGATGTGAATCACAGCTGCGTAATTGATGATAATGCATACCATCTCCAATACATTGATCGAAACCAGTCTTTTGGTCTTGTTGTCTGGCAAGCATGCGCGCTTGTAAATATCTTCCCAGAAAGGAAAATACCACCAAAATTTGAGGTCAGTTGACCAACCCCCCCCTGCGCGCTTGCATGCGTCTGCCCATGCGCCCCACGTGGGATCTCGTTCAACAATGTGTGCGAATGGCGTCTCCAAAATGATCGTGGGATCCATGAGAACTCGCAAAATAAGATCCAGTTCCCTGCGCAGTGTGTCAGGGATGCGGAAAAGGCGCTTGGATTTGTGCAACATCTTAGAAGACACCCTCTGCGCAAAGTTGATTTCGCGCGCGTCTTCCTCGTTCGTCGCCTCTAATGTGATCTGCTTGAGCATTTCCCTGAACCTACGATTCGTGGATGTCAAGTAGAATTTGCTCTTTCTCAATGCATACGCCAGCGATGCATACAGTTGGGGCATAAGATGGTAGATGGGGCGGTACGCCTGTCCCAGACTGAAGGATTCGCGCTCAGAGTGCCATGTTCCTCGCAACAGGTCGATGACCATCTGTCGATATTCTTTCGTCGCACCCACGGTCATCTTCCTCGTGTTAAACACGAGACCCAGTAGCACCATGCAGTGCGACACATGCAGACCTCGCCATTTGTCCATGGCGACAGCGCACTGCCTCAAAAGAAGCATGGGGAAACCCATCACCGTGAAGATAGCCTCCAGTGCAGCTGCCAACGTGTGGAGCATGCGCGAGCGTGTGTCGGCAAGCAAGTTATCGTCCACGTAAATGTGATGGGGCGTGGGGCGCATCGTCCCGTCCTCCTTCTCGATCCCTTGGTGCTGGGTGCATGGCGTCGCCTGCACAAAAATCGTCCCCTTCGGCGGCGGATCGTCCCATGAGATCATGGCGAGCAGCTTCTTGTGCTTCTCCACCAAGTGTGGGAGGAAGAAGCTCGTCATCGCAATGGCCGCGATCGCCCTGCGGAATGGCTCCCAGGACGCAGCGGAGACGATGCTGCCGAACACCATCGAGTTCGAGGCGAAATAGAGGGAACCGATGGCAAAGCCGAAGGCTCCCGCCAAGTCGAACCAAATGCGAGGGAAGCGGAAGCAGGAGGAGATGTCGACGGTGGCGAGGTAGATCTCCTCGTGGGGGAAGGTGAGTCTGAGCTTCCATATCCACGTGATGAACCTTTGGTAGACGTGGCCGAAGGTGACCAGTGGCTCGTTCGCCGTCGGCGTCTGCTCGTTCATCGTCGTCTGCCAGACCCAGCGCTTCGTCTTTCCATCCCAGATGATGCGCGCCTTCTCGGGGTTCTTGTCGTTGACCGTCTGGGGGACGACGTGGCCGAAAGGGGATGCGCGCACAGTCCAGCGCGAGAAGGGCATGAGGTGGTGGTTGCGCACCTCCTTGGCCAGCGCTTTTGTCACTTGCTTCTTGTGCTGCATCACCGCTGGGCTGTTGCCCTGTCTAATGAACGACTCCTTGTTCTCTGCGCTTTCCTCCCAGGAGAACTCAGCGGGGCAGCCTTCGTTGAGGATGCGCCTAATGGCGTCGCAGTCTTCTTGGTCGACCCCACTCGCCTCCGCTGCTGCGACGCACTCCTCCGTGTTGCGCCACTCGCCTGACCACTCGCCGCTCAGATAGCGGTAGACGAGCCCATAGTCCATGTCATAGTGGACTAGGGCCGCGTCCATCATCTCGACCTGGTCTGGGTCGATCGACTTGCGTTGCTCCCACTCGTAGTCTGGCTCGCGGAGGGACGCAAAATCAACCTTCGAAAGGCGAGGTACGTTGTCAACCAAGCCGCGCATGTCGTCGTCCAGCGATGCTAACTTCTTCTTCGTCTCGTGTCCCAAAAAATCGTTCTTCAGGCAGTGAAAAACTGCAGTCCTTCCAGTCCCCTTCGTGCGGTAGACGCGCTTCCGATTTGCAGGGTACCTCTGGTACAGCTCGGCCGGGGTCGGCTTGTCTGCATTCGGTGCGTGGTCGTCGTCGCTGTCTACGTCGATATCCATGTCGCTCCTGCTCTCACTGTCGCTCTCACCTTGTCCTTCGTCGTCGAATTGGGGCAGGCGGCTACGATCGCGCTTGCCTCTCCTCTTCTTGATGGGCTTGGTCGTCGAGGGCGTCTCGTTCGAGCTGGGCCTCATTGCCTCGTCCTGTTCTTGCTCAGTCGCTTCTGGTCCGAGCTGACCTCTGGTCCTGATGGGTCTGCGCGGCGGCTCTCTGGTTCGGGGTCGGCTGGGACAGGTGATGTGACCGTCGTGGAAACAGGCACTGGGGCTGGGGCTGGCGTTGGCGCCACGACTGGGGCAGGGGGTGTTAAAGGAAACTATTTCGCCCCCATTTTTACTCGCATTCAATTACTTGTTTAATAAAAAATGCGGCGAAGATATGTTTTTTCTACGCCCCTAAACAAAATGAACCCCCAAACCTCTCCTCTGAAGGCGGCGGTCCACGCAAGATGCATGACGCAATGGCGACGGCCAAAGAGGACGTCCAATAACCCCAGACATGTCATCAGTGGCAGATGCTACCGCGGCTAAATTGTGCTCCCCAGAGGCACAACAGACACAAGGTGATATCCCAATGCTTTCTATACCGATCCGTGATCGGTGGATTGCACTGTGTGATGAGGTGGCTATGAAATCATTACTTAAAATAAAAGTGAAAAATAGACTTTCAGGTTTTCGTGCTCAATCTAATTAAGACTAGATCCCCATTATCTGTCATCTGCTATCGTCCATGGTTCTTTTACTAGCATGGGAAGGGTGGGGGGGCGTTGATGCAACCTTCACTCAGCACTACATGTCTGTTCAAACGATTGACGCTGCGACGACGGCTGAGGCTGCCATGGTCAGCCAAGATCAGAAGGGAAACACGGTATTTCAATAGGCCCCAGATTAGTTTTATTTTATGGTGCTGTATGTACTA
>JALLPA010001845.1:0-12168 GCA_036939895.1 Thalassiosira exigua | reverse complement strand
TGACCGGTCTAGAGAAACATTGACCAGGTCAAGAAAATTTTGATCGAGTTATGGAAGGGTCAAGTTGACCGGCCAAGTGGTCAAGGGAAGGTCAAATTGGCCGGTCAGGTGGTCAAGGGACGGTCAAGTTGAACGGTGAAGTGCCCAAGGTTAGCCGAAAAATTTTCGGACCATTTCGGCCAAAATAATTCGGACCATTTTGGTCTTTATTTATGTTCGGTGTGTTGCAGGTCACAAAAAAATGAAGCCTCTGGCGTCGCTCGCCTCGAGCTAAGTAGCTTCGGGTGGCCGGTGGCCGGCAAGCGACACCACCACCTTCCATCCCCCTCGTCCTCGTAGGCCAAGTCCCCGTCCCCGCCCGGCGGCGCCCAGAGCGGTGGCGCTTCTCGCTCCCGCGTATGACCACGTCGAAGCGCGCTGCGAAAAGCATCGATGTCCTTCTACCTCGACGACGACGCCGACGACGACCGCCAGGCCTCGTCCCAAACGTGCCCCAACTGCTCGGGCGATTCGTTCTACAACGACCCCGTCACGGGGGCGCTCATCTGCTCCGAGTGCTACACGCAGAGCCAGACGGCGACTCAGGAGGAGCTGGATTACGACGAGGGCATCGGCCTGGCGGCCACCGGCGTCGGCAAGAAGAGATACAGCTTGGCAGGGGAGGGGGGCGGGGCCCGTAGGGGAAGGCATCCGTCGGAGTACGACCGGAGCAGGGCGCTGCCCGACGTGGAGAGCTGCTGCCTGGCGTTTCAGTGGCTGCTTTGGGACGCGTCGAAGCGCGCGTCGAAGTTGGCCGGGATAAGGGAGGGGAATTCCTACGGCAACAGCGGGTTTTATTCGTACGAGGACGAAGATGAGCGCCCTTCGATACTGGAACGGACCGTCAAAGATATCTGGTTCAAATACCTTCATGCTTGGACGGAGGCGGCCCAAGTATTCTCGGCCAAATATCCAGAGATGAGGGTGTCATTTCGTGATTGCTTTTTGGAAGATATAAGGAAGAGCCATTTGATGAGGCACTTGTCCGTAACAGTCGGAAGGAAGGTCGAAGAAGAAATGCTGGAGGACATGCAAAAGAAATATCGTGAGAAGCAATATCAAAGTGATGGCGTGGCCGATGATAGCAGCTCTAGTTCAGAGAGTGGTTTGTCCTCATTCAACGACGTCAAATCTGAAAGTGAATTTGATGATGCCAGCCATTCCACGGGCAGCAAATCATCTGGTAGGAACAGGAAGAGAAAGCGTCAGCCATATCTTACCATCGCACAAATGTGCAAACACGTCTTTCCGGCCAACCCCAGGCGCTACCCAAATGGGATATATCAAATGCATCCTCATCATGCAGCTCTGAAGATTAGACCCTCGCTTACCCTGCTGCTCTCGATTCTTCAGTTGGCACTGACGCATTTGCGAACAGGCGTGGCGCCGCATCATCTGACAACGTGGGTCGCAAATGGACAATTGCCACATGCATTGAACGGCTTTGCGCTATTGCCATCCCGAATGAAGGAGAGAGTGGACATGGTTAAGAAGTTTTTCGCGAGGAGCTTTATTCCGCCAGCCAGCGCAGTAGCAAATCTGACGGATTTGCTAGCAACCGCATGCAATTGGTACGATAACGGAGCTCTTGAGACATCTATTGTGACTGAGTCGGCAGTGAAAGGATCTGCTGACAGTGTTGCCACTGACAAAACCAGCATGACTGTCGATGGTTCCTGTCATCAAAAAAGTCTTTACAATGTGCCCCTGCTGACTGCACGTATGATTCAAGATTTCGGATTTGACCAGCGGGTTTTCAACAATGCCATGTCATTGATGGGTGTAGCAAATGGATCTGCTCAGAATGACCCAGCGGTTAAAGCTGACAGTCCAACGGGATCCAGGAGTGCTGTGGACCAGAGCACTGAGAGTAATATCACCTCGAACGTGTTGCCTCCTCCCTTAGGTCGTGCATCAAAAGACACCCTTCACACTCCTCTGCATGTCGCTGCAGTGCTTGTAGTGGCATGCAAATTTTGTCCTGGGTGGGAGACGTGGCAAATTACCAATCTACATGCTCGGGCTAGCGATACTGTCTCCAGGCAAAAGCCATCAGAGGCATTCGTACCATGGAATGAAGCCCAGTTTCAACTTCTTGGAAGTGGGCCCACTCTCAATCACTACATTAACTTTTTAGAAGAGACAGCATTCAAAAGCCTGGAGCCTCCCTCTAAAGCGGTGCAATTCTTCCAATCCTTACAGAGAGATGTGTTTGCGCCTCCATCCTCAGAAAAACGTAGGGTGATGACAATGGGAAAGACTGATGCGCGCCATAAAAAAACGAGAATAAGACCCAATTGTATTCTTTCTGGTGCTCCCAATCCAAATGATGAGTTGCCCGAACGCCATGACCAATACCTGGAAGCAAACAATATTGGGCGATACGCTTCTTACCAATATACCATGCACAGGGGCAAAAAAATGCCAGGCATCAAACCATATCATCCACACTATTGCCGGCTGCTAGAATACATGTGCTATGTCATTGAAGAAACCAGTGCTGGCAAGTTGCATGATATGGTGGAAGAAATCGAGGAGGAATTGCTCTCGCTCAACAGTGTCAATGCAATCCCAAGGAACTTGCCAGAGAGGGAATATACTAAGGTCGCCAAGACCGGACATGTGGGCATAAAGAGTGAATAATAGCTGAAAGTTTTAGCTACTTTCTCCCTGTGTCCAGTCTATGATGCACCGTCATTTCATGGAAAAAAGTGTTCTAGTTGACATCAGACATCGTGCTTTGATTCTGAATAGTTTTGATCCTTTAAAGGATCTTCACTGATGTTTTATTCCTCCCTGTTGGTTGGAAACTGCTATTCGAATTGCCCCACCCCACTATGTTGAACTACCATACCTTGTTCGACGATGTCTCTGTTAGATAGGTCTTAACCAAGTGTCTCAGGGAATCTAATAAATCAGAAAAACTGCTCTAAAGTCATTACGACCACATAAAATTTTCAATGAATCTTCTAAATCGTGGCCTCCAAAAATCATCATAATTTACTCCTCCACAATGGGTTGCAAACTTCATCTCCAACCCTCATTCGCCATGATTGCACCAGACCAGTTGGTTCCTTGGTTGTTTGCCCAATTTTTTGTATGCTCTTGTTTGCCCTGTCATTCGTCCGCCGCGCTCTAACCCTCACCCTGTTCATTATTTGCCGGTTTATTGTTTCTGTTGCAGTCCAAAAATGTGCCTTTGCCACGCCACTTGCCATGGTTATTGCACGCATGTCTTGCCATGTTTTCTGAGGTACAGAGTAGTTCGGCCTGCTTGTTGAGCTCGTTGTTTCATCCTGCTCACCTTGCCTGTTGTTTTATCCGGTTTGCTGTGTATGTTGCCTTGTCCTGCTTGCCAAATTGTGATCCTCATGTTGCTTTGTCGGTTTCATCTTTTTCAATATTATTTACCCAATCACACACCTCATGACATTGTTGTGCCCCCCTCCCCCTCCAGGTGCTGGGTCCAATACACAAGGGTTCTTGGGGAGTATGATGTAGGCAGTGGATAGCATATGATGAAAGAAGCAGCTAAGATTAGCTGTTTTGCCTTGTATTAAATGTTTGAAACTGTTAAAAAAGTATCTGCTTTCACCTTTTTTTCAGGGACGCCTGTTGCCCAGAGGGGTAACCAGAAGATGACAGGTGTCACAGTCATCTTGGTGACTCTGATGTTTCCGATGCATCTGCTCTTACTCCGTGCAATCAATGACTACAACAAGGGGCTCAGCTATACAAATAAGGATGAGGATATCAACACAATATGAGTGGCAGGGAATGGAGAAACTGAAGACAGGACTAGTTCCTGGAGCTGTCTCTGGGGTGCAGAGGATTCACATTATGCTGAGACTATTAAACTCCACCGTGACCTTCCCAAGATTCGGATAGTATGACATACATAAACCCGTAGTTAGCACTTTTGGAAACCAGCATTTCTCAACATTTCCAGCACTTTTCAAAAATCTCAGCACTTTTTAAGCAGGCCCAAGAGACTATGTTTGATTGAAAAGTGCTGACATTACAGCACTTTTTGTCATGGCTATTTCAACCTTTTCTTCTCAACGAAAATGTCCCAATTCTTGTATCCCTGATTACGACAACTCTTTCCGCACAAAAGACATCCAAGACCATTTGAGGATTGTTTCCGTTGGCTCAATCTTTTCGGCGCTAGGACAAGCAATCGGCATAACTTCCGCCAATTCATCCTCCAACTACATACCATAAGTTCTTGGTCATTGTCGCGATCATGATGCCTCCCCCCCTCCACACGGCGGCAGCCAAGCGGTTGACATCAGTGTCCGGCGAACCTAGGTGCCGCCGTTGACGTCTCAGCTTGGTCCCAGCAGCTCCACACCCCCGCGGAGCCGAGGCCTCCGTGCCCCGTGCCTAGCAAACCCAGAAACCGTCGCCAACGCCCCAGCGGCTCCATACCCCTCAGTATGGGATTGCATCCGTCCCTCCATCTGGCAGCATCTCCCTTGTTGTCAGATCCCTCTGCTGCATCCCCTCCACTGCTGACGCCGGCGGTCTCTAACTGACGTGGTGGCCAGGCGGTCGATCTCTGCGCCCAGCGAGTGAAGCCGGCCCTGTCGTGGTCGTATGCCCAAGTCCGCCGTACTGCCAAGCGCCAAGACCACAAGCCTGCCATCGAGCCAAGCCCGTCCCCTTAGCTGCCGAGACGGTCGAGGCCCGTCCCTCCACCAAGGCTGCTAAAGCCCAAGTCGCAAGCCCACCCGTCGAGTAGAGCCTGTCCAACCTACCGTGACCACTGCAACCGAGGCCCGATGGTGCCGTCAAGGTCTTAAGCCCACCCCTCGAGTTGAGCCAGTCCTGCCCAAGGTTGGGCCTGCCCAATAATAATATTCCCTCCCCCATCCACGGTACCCCGTCCTCCTTGGAAAAATCCAAAGGATAAAGAGGGGATGGGAGGGGAGTCTCCTCCTCTAAATACCGTCCCTCTCAGAATGCCGAGAAGGTGAGTCCCTATTTCCCTCTTTTTTAAATATTTTCCCTGTTCCATCCCTGTTTGGTAAAATATAATGCAAACATTTAGTTTGCTGCAAAGTCAACTAGTTATTACATTTTGGTCTTGAATGGCTGCATCTTGGCCATTTCAGATCTGATCAGTCTTAGGTAGGTTTCTGATGCTCTCGGAATGCCGAGAAGGTGAGTCCCCATTTCTCTTCTTTTAAATATTCCCCCCGTTCCATCTCTGTTTCGTAAAAAATGATGCATGGGGGCAGGGAGGGGGGGGTGGATGGGGGTTGAGGGTATGGAAACAAGGGGTGACATGGAGGGGAGACGTGGGATGACCTGGTGGGGCAGGGAGGGGAAGGGGGGCCGGCAGTTGGGGAGGGGTGGACGGAAAAGTAAATGGAGGGGTTGCGGACTCGGAGATCCTGTAATTTTTCTATTAATTAATTTCATTGCAAATGGTAACATTGGTAGTGTTAGTATCATTGGAGAGGGGGTAGTCTAACTAGGTCCATTTTCATTCTATCTCTGATAATTACTCTCTAAACACAATGTGCATATAGTCATTTATTGTTTAGTCAAATACCTGGTAAGTAACATGCTTTTGTAAAACACTCAATGATGTCGTTTGGGATGCAGCTGGATAAACGCAACAGAGGGTGCATTTCCATCCTTGGCACTATTTCAATGTCATCGCTAAAAATCATCACTATATGTGACGGGATGTGCTGAAAACAAGGGCATTTTTCAATCTTAACTGTTTGAGCCCAGCACTTTCCAATCCTAGCACTCTTTTCAATACCAGTAATTTTGAAAAATTGAACAATATTTAGCAATGATGAAATTCATAGCGGAAGCGTAGGTTTTAATATTTCATCACACCCTATCTTTCCCCATGTCCAAACCTACAGGTTTGAAAAATCAAAGGCTTTCAGGGTACCAAACCCACAGGCAAATGGTGAATGAAAAAAACTTAGTTCTGTCCTGTCATAATGAAACAACTTGATTTCTTGCCTTGCCAAAATGACGAACCAAAACCCCACATGTGCAGGAAAATTAGAAGTTTGTTTTTGGTTTCAAATTCATTCATTAGTTGGCCCTCTTGTAATCCCCTTTAAAAGAGATAACATCAAGTTTTCAACAGGTTGACTGTGCCCCACTGCCAACCCCATACTCCAGCCTCCATCACATGTCACATCCTATATTCCATCTTCCCTCATTCTCAGCATAGCAAAGTTGCTGCACTGTTCTATAACATGATGGTACCACCATTGCAATGATAACAGCACTGCCCATCTGCTTGCCAAGCTGTCATTTTTTTTTCTCCACGGAGCAAATGATTGCAGACTGCAGACAGAAGGCATGGAGATGGAGGGGGGGTGTATCTCAAAATGTTATGTGGCATTGTATTGACTAAGAATTTGGCTTACATCTTCTAGAGATCTCTGTGAAGACCCTTAATCTCATTGTCCTAGAGAATAATCCATATTGCTCAAAAGATTTTCCTTGTATTACCATCAGGGACAATGGTTGTTTCTGTCCTGTCCTTTGTTGCAGTTGTATCTGACATTTCCTTGTCAACAACCAGAGGGGATGGGGTATCTGCTCGGACCAGAATTCCTCCACGGCACTGAGAATTTCTGCAATGCTTGCAGACAGTATTTTGATCAGGGAGGTTTTTCTGGGACAAGATGCACTGGCTATCCTTGTCGTGGACTGTCTTCAACATGCCTATTATCTCCTCTCATCCTATATAAAAGTGAATACTCGTGAAAAAAGTGCAGAATCATTGTCCTCTATACTTGGTGGCATTTCTTTCTGGAACATAACTTGAGACAGGGGAGAGCCTGCAGAAGCTCAGCATCAACAGGAGTTAAAGGAGAATGAGTTTGGCAACAAGTGCTCTATGTAATCAAATTCAAGTAGTATAATGACATGCTAGACCATCGGGCCTTCCATATCTAAGTGCTCAAGTCAGAGAATGGTCAGCGTAAAAGAGTCATGTTTCTGTAAGTTGAAGCATTTGCATTGTCTATTGTAGGAGGTAGTCTAGTAGAAGGGGCAACTACTTTGCTATGACAATCTCAACTAGGTGGATCTACTTGCGGGTGCTGAGGATCATTTCACGGTTTACCATAATTTCAAGCAAAATGATGGATTCTTAGAGCTAGATATTTTTGCTGGTGATAGCATGGGTGACTATGATGGAGAACCAAGCCCTTTCAAAGATCTAAATAAAAGAGAACAGGCAAAAGTTCCCTCCAACTGGCCCAACTGACACATATAAAGCCATTTATGTCTATGTTTTTCAATAGTTACATGATCTGGAATTAAGGCTATCTCCTGTGGTTCATTTAGGCCTACTATTGTGGCAGGACTCGTTGCGAGTTAGCTTCTAGTCTGTCTCGTGTCTCATCTGAACATGTTCCATGAGTGGGATAATATTCTTGGTTTGGCTCAGACGATGACGATGTTCCTGTATCCAGCCAGGAGCCAAATGTCCTGGCAATTTCTACTGCACTTCTTAGCATTCAATGATGTGTCAATTAATTACTTATCCTTGGCACCTTATAGGAATTTACCTAATGTCAATGACCAATTTTTGACACACTTTGACTACAAATGCCACTGCATGGTCAAAGTCTTGGGGAAAGTAGAATCTATTGAGTGTGCTAGGTGAGGAATTCATTCAATGTCAACACACATTGAATGTCAACCAGAGCATCATCATGATGGACAAAGCATCCATGAATGGAATGGTTTTCAATGGCGTGCAAAAGTATTTCAAAAATCAAGTTCAGCAGTTGTTGGTGATACACCACAGACCTAGAAGATTGGAAACACTCAAACCATCATTAAAAATGTGGCCTGATGCCTATGTCTGCCAATGCTCTACCTCAATGTGTCCCTTTATGCTCTTAGATTGAGGTCCTTTCAAAGGTGGTTTGGATTGAGTGTCTTCTTCAAAACTTGATACCTGGATATCATATCTGAAAAAAGATTCACTCTGACTCCGAGATACTATACGATACTTGGTTTATCATTAGATTAATTAGTCTCATAGGTCATGACCTTATACCAGAGGGAACAACAAAGGCAGATGGCACAAGATTAATTGAAAAATCTGTTCCCGGGGTCCTCTGTACGACACCTACAGCTTGACCTGCCGGCTCGTGCGGTAGACACAAGCCGGTGTCCCTACTGGAATTTTGATGCACCCCTGCGGGAACTTGCATAATCCCAGCCTGCTAAAGCAGTATGTTTATCAACTCACTTTCAGAGACCAATGTGGTCAATAATATCTTAAAGATTACCAAAATTCAGTAGTTTTAAGAGAGTAGTTTGGTGCTGTGGGAAAGGATTGACATATTTTGTTGGTATAAAATTGTAAATATGGCAATTTGATTTGCATGGCCCAAAACCTCAAAAATGCAATGACAGCATGACTTAGGAGTCCTTACTGAGACTCCATGTATGTGGTTTTAATTTGGCTCCAAAAAAATTGCCTTTACGTATTAAATTATACGGACACAACCTCCCACAGTCTGCCACACCTTCCTCCACATGTCATGCTTTCTTGTTGATATGCAAGGCATGGTTTGTATATCGTATTTGTCTAACAAAATATTCTGCCAAGCAGAGATTTTTATAATGGAAGAGCATAATGAACTCTTACTAAGATCAACAAGACGGTGCTGCTAGACGAGTCTTGGGGTCTCAAAAAACAAAAGCAACTGTATGGATTTTACTTGGCATTGAATATGATACAAAACAGGGCCAGATTTTTTTAGATTACATACTACACAGTATGAACAAGATGAAACATTCAAAATATATCTAATATATGCCAATATTACACGAACAACTACTATTCTATTCTTTGTCGTAATCGTAACCCTATGCAATCTCAGTGCCATTGTTCTTGAAACTACTAGGTGCACACACAATGCGAGGTTAGTTTGGGTTAGTTCATAGTACTCTTTGTCAACTCTATGTTTTTGCAAAGCTAGCATTTATCTGTTGTATCATATTTGTACATCCACTCTCTAGAAATACTATGGTATTCTATGGTATTATTGTTGCACTGGATTACTGCACATAGCATTCATGCAACCTGAATCATATTTTGAATTTCCTGGCACAAACACTTTTAACTTAGTAGTTTAAATAGAAGACAAAGGGTTGCGACAATTTACTGCAACGGCAAAACAACTTGAGTGCATTGCATTGTGGACGTGAAAATCTTATAAAATAGTACGTGGTGCTTTTGCAAGCATAAGGGGGGAGGAAAAGGGGGGGGGGGGCAGTACAATGCCACACATGGGCATTGCGCTGCGGTCAGTCTTTGTAGGTCGCCAATCAAGACCATATCAATGCATTTAAATGAAAACAGCCCAGAACTAGAGGGGAACTCCGTTCCCGTGCATATGATGATCAAAATATTTCCAACTTGAGTTCCCCAAAAGATCTCCAAGTGTTCATACATAACACGTCCAAAAAGATAGTAATAAAATACATACTAGGTATTGGTGATGATAGGTTTGCCGACCGTGGTTCCACTGCATTGTTTGTGGTCGTTCCTACATCTATTTTATTGATTCCTATGTTAACTTTGGGGATGGTTCGTCGTCCGTGGTTCCACTGCATTGCTCGTGGTTGTTCCTATATCAATTAGGGCATAGTAATTCCTCCGCTAGCTTTGGACACCATTCGGGGGAGGCGGAAGAGGCTGGAATTATTTTCCTGTAGGGAATGATGTCTACCATCATCCAATTCAAAGTGCATATTAGAGTGGGGAGATTATGCTGGAAATATGCCACATTCGTCTTCTTTTTGCTTTTGATCTCATTCCCCATGCAATGGGACGTACTCTGGCTGTTTGAATGTTTCGTTTTCATTGTCAATATATTTCCGATGTGACCAAATTCTCCCAATCGATTGTTCATTCAACCGCTTCAACCAACAACAAATTCTGCCCAGCCGCGCCGGACTCCCTTCAATTCTACATCGACCACGTTTAATTACACGAGTTTAATTATGTTACACCTCATTTCACGCCACCCATTAATATAACTAAAATCACGTGATCACATGTGACTGATTCCGACTCTATTGTTTATATCAATATGAATGTAGTGTAGTTATTCATCTCTGGTTCAAACAATAACAATTGTTTGTCATTTGGATCTTTTCGTGTAGGAATTAATAATGTGTAAGTACCTACCCCTATCGGATGGCAGGACGTTCTGGGAATGCGGCTGATTTCCACCCATGCAGGGGGTACCAAACAAAAGTAAATTCAGCAATGACCTTATGCCAATAAGGCTTAGGTTTAGTAGGGGAGGGCACGATCAGGCTGTATTAGACGACGGGGTGCCGCCCGAACAGGTTTACGATTAGTGTAATTACGATCTATCCCATATTTAAACTCTTGGCTACACATGGTATGTAATTCCTGTTGAGTTAACCAAGTATCAAAATTGGTGTAATTATCATCTATATAATAATTAAACTCTAATGTCTAGTGGTGAACGACTTTTTAATCCTAACGTAAACTGATGTTTAACGAGCTGTCAATTTTCTGCGGGTGATTCCAACCTATGCAGAGTGTACCAAAAAAAAAAGTAAATTCAGCAATGACCCTATGCCAATAAGGCTCAGCTTTAAGAGGGGAGGGCGCGACCAGGCTGTATTAGTCGACGGGGAGCCGCGCGAAGAGGCTTAGGGTTAGTGTAATTACGATCTATCCCATATTTAAACTCATGTCGATATGGGGGGTAACTTCTGTCGAATTAACCAGGCATCAAAATTGGTGTAATTATCATCTGTATAATAATTAAACTGTTTATACGAAATCGCCAATGTTTCGTGGTTAATTTCTTTTCAACCCCAACGTAAACTGATTTTTATCGAACTTTCAACTTTGTCAACACAGAAATTTCAATTACCGTTCGCGTTTCGATTCGACCTCCTCGGAGATTCTCGTCCTGATTCCGCTTGTTTACTCTCGCTATCACTTTGCGCCCCCTTGTCCGCGTCCTCACCCTCGTTATTGTTGTCATTATTCTTCATTTCGTCATTAGTTCCCTCATTGTTCGCATCACCCTTCTTTTCTTTGCCACCTTCATCACCTTCCAATTTCCGACGTTTATCCAAAATCTCTTTAACGTCTTGTCCATTTTCCCTCTTCGCCTCTTTCTTCCAAAACTCTTCGATCTTTTCGATGTCACCTGCGTTCACCCCCGGCTTCCCTCGGAACTCATTCGCGAAATTAATCATATCTTCCAACGGTTTCTCAATTCTTTTCGTTTTCACAAGCCATCGGGCATATTTTGACACTGGATCGCAACTAAAAAAAAAAAAAAAAAAAAAAAAAAAAAAAAAAAAAAAAAAAAAAAAAAAAAAAAGTTAAATCGGTCTAACACACGACGAGAATCGATCCAAATCACGCAATGTATTCTTCCTCACCTGCTTATCGTTCCCTCGATTTTTTTTTGCAATGATAAACCTCAACTGACGAACTGAAGTCTCACCCTCTGGGTATTCGTTTGCGTTGTTGTCATTTGACTCCTTATCAATGACGTTGTAAGAGCCCAGTTCAGGATTGATATTTCCTAGCGTTCCTTCCAACTGTTGCAAAGTCGAAGTCGCCTTGTTGTTGTCTCCCACATCTTCTCTCAACTTTTTGAGATAACCCACACAGAGAGACCAATATGCGGTCTGAGCTGTTAACCCTGATGCGAAATTAGTTAGAACAACATCAGAAGTAAAACGTAGGTACATCAATTGAACTCACCTCCTCCCCGAACCTCTATCTCTTTGGAAACCCCATGATGTTGTAATTGCAGACCTGAGTTCATTCGTTCATTAATCGAAGTAAATATAAAAAAAAATCTCACCATGGTCTTCGTCAACACGTCCGTCACCCGCCACCCTTTTCCCTTCCCTTTTCTTTTTGCCAGAAGAAGCAATAAATTTGCTAGCTGGCCCTTGAAGAGAGTTGTCCGTCGACATGTCGCTATCCAACTCGATAACGTCGTTCTTATGCCGTTTCGTAGAAGGCGTGCCAAACGACGATAGCGTCCCAATCTTTTTCGCTTCGTTCTCTCTCTTCTTTGTGGCTCTCTTCTCGGCGTGTTCCTTTGTCTTAATTTC
>JALLPA010001844.1:0-10017 GCA_036939895.1 Thalassiosira exigua | reverse complement strand
CTCTCTCTCTCTCTCTCTCTCTCTCTCTCTCTCTCTCTCTCTCTCTCTCTCTATTGCTAGATACGCACCTAGATAAATCAGCCACCAAAATTGGCTTGTTTTTTTTTTCCACAAATTTTTACCCCCGTACATTCCTTTGATCACAAACATCAAAATTGCATCCCAATCCTCAGGAAGATAGGATTGGGGCGTCGCTTTCATATTGACATTGGCATTGATCTGGCCACACAACGGCCAGGTGACTGTAGAGCACTAATCAATAAAACCACTGATCATGTGCCAGAACACAATACACAACACACACGCCCGACAAAAGGCAACGAGACAAGAGAGAATGAGACCATGGTGTCCAACGCATCAACGTCTGTACTGCGCCATGCGTCCAATCAAGCTCCAGAGCCTGCAGTTTGCACAAACAAGGGAGCTGCACTTACCCACAGCAGAGCAATGTTACTTATTGATATTGAAGGAGCGAGAGCAAGAGGGCCCAGGGCAAAGTAAAATGGAGGGATCAGTTTATCTCATATGCTCCCCACTGCCTTGAATTGCCATCTCGTGGCCTACTGCCCCCCTTCAAGACAGACGATGGACGAAACTGACCGTGGACGTTGACACCCGGCAACAACATCCTGCGCTGGCAAGGACAACCAGCGACTACAGCCAGCAACGTCAGGGCCAGGAATAATGCTGGTCAGAACTTCTATTCTTTGTTTGTTTTAGACAGCAGCTATTGTACTAATTTAATTATTTTCACTTCCAATCCTACAAGCTGAAGCAACCGACTGGAACGACAACTCCTCACGACAGTCCGGAGGCATCGTGGGCGGTCCCCTTCACCTTTCTGCCCGTTGATGACCGATGTTTGAGAGTAAGTGTGTTTTCTTCCCCCCCCTGCCTTTCCTCTTCCCTGCCTTCCCCTCCGCTCACCTTCTGTTGTCATGCGCTCCTCCCGTGGGTAGAGGGCTGGGTTGAGTTGACAAAAATTCACACAAATGACAGTTTTAGTGCACGCAAATGATCGTGCACACCGTCGTGAAATTCAGATCTCAACAGAAATGTGACATCAAGTCCAGTGTCAATAGTTATTGCCCGTTCAGATGGAATCTATCAAAGGGCAATAGTTTGAGGTACGTACCTGGATTGAAAACCGAAATTGAAATCGGCATAAGTAAATACACAAATTTTAAAATGTGTTTCGAATAAAATATATCGTACATATGACAAAAACTGAATTCTTCGTAAGAATAAATAAAATATTATCGGTTTTTGCGAATCGGAAGATTTTACGGGCAAACGAACTTGTTGTCCCCCAAATTTCATTAGCATGTACTATGAAAATAGAATTGGGCAATTGAAAAAGAGGGTTGCCCCCCAAACCTGAAGGACATGAGTTGGAATCCGTTTGGCGATTTCTATGAGATAATTGGCGTCAAATTATCTCATTTCCGGTCTCAAACGGTCTCTAATTCTTGTCCTTGGGAGAGTCAACGCTGGGGTCTTGTTATGCTTCAACCCCAAAAATATTAACTAAACTCAGCCCTCCACCCCCGTGCAGGCGGCCAGACATCTAGGGCAGGGTAAGGTGACGAGTGGGTGAGGAGTGTTGGAAAGGAGGGAGACCCCTACCTATGTAAGAGTCCCCTACCAGACCTTTTCCGATTACCCCGTGTGCATCGCGCGCTGGCGGCCTAGCTTTATGGCACAGGCATATGTCCCTGCACGAGGCCGCGGCCACTCTACGGCGTTGCATCTACAAACTTCCATCCGTTTTTGGATTTCCCCCCGACGAGATTCCTCTCGCGACCCCGGAGCATATTCTAAGCTCCGACGATAGCTCATAAATCTCTTACGTAGAACGTTAATAGCTGACAACTTATACTACGTGGTAGGACACTCCTGACAAGGAGGAGGACGGGAACTAGCGAGGTACGGACGATCAGTGGGGGACTGGGGGAATGGAGAAGGGTTCGACAACCAGCTGGAGACGGGATTGGAGAGAAGAAATGAGCAATGGATGACTGCTGGGGGACAAAATGAGTGGCCGGATAGAGAGGGGGGAAGATGGGACGAGAGAGTGACGTCAAAGAACAGAGGCAGGCTATAAAGGGGAGAGTATGTCATAATGCAAGGTTAGATCCCTGTCCCAGTAGAGGGGGAAGTACAAAGCAATGACGAATACGCCACAGTCTTTGACCTTCTCATCTCCCTCTGACCAAGCCTTCTACGGCAAGGCCTTTGTCAGTAAAAACAAGCAAAAGTACCAAAAATATTGTTTGTACCTGTCCGGTATGTTATTGGTCAATATACAGGATCAAAACCATTCCAAAGAGTAGGAATTCATATGTAGACTTTTCTCTATGGCACAAAAACATTTTCTTGGTGGCAAATTATTTTGAACATCCACCAATTTGTGCACTATAGGATGCTTATTATTGTGAAATTAAATATTTTTCACGAATGTTTAGAAACTATTATAGTTGCACCCTATAGTTTTACCATTTTATGAGGTTTTTACCATGACCAACTGGGTCACATCTCCCCCCACTCTGACGGAAATGAAGCTGTGCAGCATCGGATATGACTCTTCACCACTGTCCCCATCAAAAATTCAATGTACGGAATTCTTTGGAGCATGGGTATGTATTTACACCAGAATAGTTATTTTCACCCTGATAACGATCGATTAAATTGACTCATCGCATGTACCAAAGATGATACGTTGGCACCGCAAGGCATTACAAATACACTGTTGGGATTCATCCCTCTTCCCATGCGAGTGAGGAAGGCCTTGTAGATGAGGTGCGACGTCACTATAACCTAACGCCGTGGAAGCTGTGATAAAAGTATGGTTATTTTCCTACAATTTTTATGTCCAAGTGTTTGAAAGCCCCGGTGCCTTCTCCGGGAGGCCAACTGCTGAACATAACAAAGCTAGTGAACTTATCTGTCGAAATATCCAGATTATGGATTTTATGGGAGCGGTTATGGTCCGGACGGCGGATCCATGGTTGGATCCGTCGTCCACCGCCAGCGCTAGTCGCCGGCCGTACCTCAAGCTCCACAGTCACGCTCAACGACCACAGGACTCCATGCACGCGCATGATTGGCCACGCTGGCACTGAACGGATGTATCTGAACACGGATATGTCCAGAATACCTTCTCGACAGCTATGGCCTCCTATGCTGTCCTAAATTTAGATTGTTTTGATGTGTAACTGAAATCTTCTTGTTAAGATGCCACATCACCCTCTGTAGTGCCACTCATGCACCCTCTGTATTAGCACTATGTCCGTAGTGCACTCTTCCCTGTGCACCCTTTGTTGTTGTGTCTCTCTGAATTGCCCGAGTTTCTGATCTCACCCTCTGTCGATGGGCATGCGGTGGACACTTCTGCATCTACGCCCCATTCGTGCTGCTGCTGCCTGCATCTCTCCCCAGATCACTGTGGCTCTCTCGGCTTGCGTGGTTCTTGCCCGACGGCGGGGGATCGCTCGGGTGGGTGTTGCCCATACCCGCTATGAGGGTTCCAAACTTCTGGCCTGGTAAAGTAGCAATCAATGGTCTTCGTTGGTTGCATGATGGTCCAGGGGGGTTGGCACCTGGGTGGCTATTCCCAGGGTTTCAGCGGCGGTGTGTGGGGGCGATGGAGGCAATCGTGCTCCGTCAGGTTGCCACTCCTGGCTGCACCGATGACCGACGTTGGAAGGCGGGGGCAAGATCTTCTGGGTCGTGGTTGGTTATACAACGCAGGAGGTGATGGATGGTGGGTGTCGATTGGGGGAGGAGAATAGTTGCCTGGGGATGGGCTGGTGGGCTGGTTTGTCTCGCAGATATAGCGGACGATGCAGAGATCGGTGATGTTGTGTCGGGCAGCCAGTGCTTGTCCTCGTGAGTACATGTGTCGATCGCACTCACGCCGGTGATGGTGACGGCATCGTTGCCGCTGAACAATTTATTGTTGATAATGGACCTGATGGGTTCGTGGTGGTGGGCCACCCCGCAGACATAGCGGGCGACGCGGAGGTTGGTGAGGGTTGGTTGGGCATCCAGGGCTTGCCCTCGTGAGTGCGTGTTTAAAGCGCACTCGCGTCGGTGTTGGTGACGGCATCATTGTCGTCAATTGCCGGCGGTGATGGTGTTGAGGATGGCTGGGCTGCAAGGGCTGGGTTGCTTCTTTGATATGGCAGCGCCACCCGAGCTCCACGCCATGTTAGGTGTAAAACAATCCATAACTGCGGAACATAGCGTATCTAGTGAACGTAGCTGTCAAAATATCCAGGTTATGGATTTTATGGGAGCTACGGCTATGGTCCGGACGGCGGACCCGTGGTTGGATTCGTTGTCCACGGCCGGCGCTAGTTGCTGGCCACACCTCACGCTCCACGGTCACGCTCAACAGCCACGAGACTTCATGCACGCACGTGACTGGCCACGCTGGCACTGAACAGATGTATCCGGACACGGATATGTCCAGCACCAACTGCACCGGATTGATAGCTGAGGTCATCACTTATCAAGCTGCATGTGGAGGGAGGTTCCGGAGTGCCATCAGGCTGCAGTCTGGGTGCCGGCATGGCGAACAATACATTCTTGTTTTGTACCTTCTTGTTGAGTGTTGACAGTTGTGTGTTGTGTTATGAGGCACGGTTTTATCTACCAACTTTACAATAGAGTAAGCAAATAGAGAGCCCACTGCCAATGCCCTCCAGTCTCCCCATTGTAAAACATATATAGAGTAATCAAATAAACAGAGAGTTGGCCACCCCCATAGCATGGTCAAATTGCTACCAATGTACACTCCAAAAGTGATGTCTCCTTCTACTCTTCATTAGGAGTGAGACACCGTTTTGATATTGGTGATCAAAGGAGTTTGTTGGGTTGTAGCAGGGAGAGAAGGTAGACCAATTTTGGCGGGCTATTTATCTTGGCGCATACCTAGCAAGAAAGAGAATGTTTTTTTGGCCGATCCACGAACGGGTGTGGTATGTAGCTAAATGACTTAGTTTGGTAACACATCTTGGATGTAGGGGCTCCAGACCAAAAGCCAAATCATGCACAAATCATGTTTGTAGAGGAACTGATCGCACGCAAATCATCAGCGACGCAAAACAAAACTGCCCGATCAATGGTCAAATTCTTTTTGGCCGACATCAAACCCAACGGGGTTTCCCAACCATTTTGTCCATTGACCCCTCTCACCCAACCTAGGCCTAATCCCCTCCGCACCATAGAGCAGCCGCGCACGGGGACGGACATTTGATCGAGGATTGCCACGCCATAACAAGTCCCTTGGGTTATGGCATTGTGATTCCGAATTGCGGTTTCAAGCGGAGCGAAGGTTGCTAGAAGCAACATTAAATGACAAGATGTGTCATTTTGATACCACCCACCTCCGTTTATGCACCGTCGTTGCTCACACGTGGTCCCAATGGAACCCCTGCATCTGAAGGTGTGGAGATACTTCATAGAAGACTGAGAGAGTGCATAGGCCACGTCATAAATTCAGGCGCCGGTAGTGTGGCGTACGGGACTGTACAATTTTTTGGGACGGGCTTAGACGAGCTCAACGACTTGCAGCATTGTCGCCCATTGATGTCTGCCGGCACATTGTCTTGGCATCCAAGACAGCTTCAGCTGCAATGCTGGGCGGTTGAACTAAGATGTGCATTCTCCGAGCTGCTGTTTGGTGATGCACAACTAAGGTGCGAATGTTTTTTTGTTCGTATTCGGTTTCGGTTTTGAGCTCCATTTAATTCTGATGGTCTTCAAACTCCTTCTTCTAATTTTGCACCCCGGGCAACGCTCGTGAGCCGTTCAAGATCAGGAACACGTGATACTGCAGGAAGACAGGAGTGGAGATAATGCCAATGCCAGATGAGAAATTCAGCCCAATTTTAGTCCTGGCCCTTTTAAGCAAAATTGAGGACCACATCCTTGCGTTATGAACGGCTACTTGAACGCTCCTCGTGACTTCAGGAGGGCAAACTGTTTGATTCCTCATTGGTTTCCCAGAGCAGTGTGACAGCTGAGGCGGATGGTGAAATGAGACCAAATCCAGGCACTGGCGGAAACAGAAGCAACGACGTCGAGACGATAAGACAACAATCAACCCAAGGTAAAAGCAACTTGTTCCCTCGTTCATGTTTTGACTCTTTTGAAACTCATGTTGATTCAAATGATTGGAGTCCGTAGCAGGACACATCCACATTCCTCAATGATGTTGCAAAGGAATGAAAAAATGTTAGTGGAGTTTTTGGATCTTGGGTATTCCACATACTCGGCAGTGGAATCGGGTCTTTTGACAGGGGAAAGGTGAGTGTTCAGAGCTGAGATCGTCATTGGTGGTGGGTGCATTATGGGCACACTCAATCATTAACAAGTGACAAAGGGACAAGGTGAGGATGAGGACGTTGTTATCCATGTTTGATCATTGCCTCATATTCCGGTTGCAAATGACATGGTTATAGTTGATAGGTCCACGAAGACCGGATTAAATTGCATCAATCCACTCAAGGTAAGTGTTTCTTTTCTGTTTGATCTAATAAATACCTGCGATGTGCGCCCCAGGATTTGCGCTCCATGCCGCCTTCAGCGAACGTCCCAAAAAACATGGCAGGTAGACCCCGTGGTAACTTCTCTTTGCTTGGTGGCCGGCATGCAGGCAGATGCAGCCGAGCCCAAGGTGCGTAAGAAAGCATGCTATGTATTTTTACTCTCCACAAGCTAACTCATGAGGAAAATTCTCAGTCGTTCGCTCACCAAAATTGAAAGGGTATTGCCGGTAGCGGTGAGCTAAAAGGAAGAAGGTCATGGGGGTAGAAGGGAAGAAGGGCGAGCCAATTGACCATTTCTAACCCTTGGAAACTCCACGTGGGACGGAGATTGGACGTTGTTACCATCTGACTCGGCGGACACGTGTCTGATCAATTGCAGTAGATTTTGTTGCTGATGCCTCCATCTGTTCCTTCGACACGTCCCTGAATCGGCTGTATGCATTTTGGGCTCCGCAAGAAAAGGGATGGGCTCATCATCATCCACAGAATTGAAAGTTTGGCAGGTACTTTGTCGATCAATCAATTGTGTGTTATGAAACTGCCCTTGCTTTTTGTTTCGTTGCCCACAATATGACTTGCCTAGCTTCACTAATTCAGCTGGGCATTATTCATCATGCCAACACTGTGGGAATCATGGTAACTGTAAATAGGCTCATGTGAATATATGGTGGCCCTAGTCTC
Organism: Thalassiosira exigua; assembly: GCA_036939895.1. Classification (NCBI taxonomy): domain Eukaryota; phylum Bacillariophyta; class Thalassiosirophyceae; order Thalassiosirales; family Thalassiosiraceae; genus Thalassiosira; species Thalassiosira exigua. Next base: position 2,782 of record JALLPA010001844.1, on the reverse strand, counting down.
TAGTCACAACCAAGGCAAGGACATACTTAGGGGAAGTGAAATATAGTAATTGCTGTTGGAGTTTTAACTGTGGAGGTAAGTCCAAAGGATTGCCATGGCTTCTCGTTGTTATGAAGACAAACTATTTTTTCAAGTGGGGCTTGGATCAGGAGCAGCATTGCCACTAGCCCTGGCAGCAATAAGATAAAACAACCCCAACTGTGAAGGTTTTGCAGAATTTGGCTCCTCTCTCCTCTCCAAGCCGCCAGTTCCGCTGCAACTCTGGATTGGTGCAGGGCTCCATCACATCCGATCTTAACGAGGGGGCTTTCGGGATCATGCTTGTATTAGAGAGTCCGTTTTAGATAGCATATAATCTGATTTAATACGGGTACTACTGCCTCCTACTTCTCTATGCCGAGGTAAGTAGGATGGGGCAAGAGTTTCATGCGAAACTTTTCTGTTGTTGTGCTGCTGTTACATTTGTTTCTGATCCTGCTGCTGGTTGGTGCACGTGCAGGCAAATGAGAGGAGCGGGTTCTGCTGCTGATGGGCATGACCGCCTGATTTTTCTGATTTCAATAACCAGTCCAGCTGTGGTGAGGCGAAGTGCGAAGTAGATCGTACTATTTGGAGCAGTCATGGTGTGCTTTTATCAACGTGGGCCAGAAGGTGAGGCATATCCTATTATGTGATGCAACCAATTGCTTCTAATTTCATCTGATTCCATTCTACGATCTTTATGGCTACCTTGAAGCAAGAAAATGGTAAGTGACCTACAGGGGTCATGGGTAGGGGACCTTCTCCAGGGAAAGGGTCAAGACATAGATGCCTCAGGTCCCTATGACACATCAAGTCCAAGAGCTCCATGAAACCACCAGGCCTTCCTTAAATGCAGTTCTAAGTTGGCTGCGGCAAACAGGGCCCTTCTGAATCAGAGCTAGCAACTCGAGTTATCTGACAGAAGTCCCACTGGAGCAGCTCTTTTTCAGTTCGACAGATGTTGCTTTTGTATCTCGCAGCCAGACCAGCACTGAGGTCTACCTTTCGGGATCAGCGACGCCATCTCCTCCCTCCCCCGCATCCCATTCAGACGATTGCTCCTGCGTCGCCATCTCCTCCTCCGCGAATTCTTTCCATCATCCCATGAGGCCCTCGGAGAGATGTTTCATGAGGTCGAAGACGGCCGCTCCTCCGATCAACCCGCTTGCCTTGTCCATCAGGCGGACATCGATTCAACACGAGAGGGTGGGCATCATCGCGGGGTCCACGAACCACAGATCACGTGGAGGTGGCCGATCGCCGCCTCGTCTAGTCCTGTCACCTCAAAGCGGTAGTGCGAGCATCCGGAGGCAGATTGGTCGGAGCCATCGTCGTTCAGCAGGCGTAATCCCTCGGCGTTGATTGCCTCTAGGGCCTGCCTCTCCATGTCCCGCTCGGCGATTGACGCTCCGAGAACATCCTTCCGATCGACATCTGGATCCGGCGAGGGAGCGTTCTCGCCGTCCTCGGATCCCACGTAAATGACGAGGTTCCGCAGCAGGTCTCCTTCGCGATGGTTGCCAGATCCACGCTGTCGTCGTCCCCGTCGTCGACGCCCACGCTTGCATGGGCCTCCATCAACCGCATCGTCTCCATCGAAACAAAGACCTCCTCAATAGGGACGGCCGACAATAGCGTCTGGGATGGAGCGGGGTGGCCGTCATTGCCATGAGAAGACACCAACGTGGGTGAGGGAGCATGGCCGGAAATGAAAATTGTGACAGGGACAGGTCGCGGCAAGGGGGGGGCAAGGAGGGTTGGGCAATGGGCCGTTCCGGCGTGAATGGTCTTTCACGCTAGCTTCGAACGCTGTCAGAGAGGCCGATTCGAAAGTGTTCAGTCATGCAAGCCGACAGCGCACATGTTCGAGGCAAACGAACCATGTGAATTGTCACGCACGCATGACTGAACACATTCAAATCGGCGAACAGACGAGAACCTCGGCAGGAATCGAATGGCGAATGGTCTATTTGAATTGAGCGGCAGCGAAAGTTGATTTGGTCACAACGGGGGGCAGTGGATGGTTGTTAGTTGTGGAGTGACGTCGGTGGTTGTGAGCCGAAAATGTTTATTTTTATTTTTATTTTTATTTGCGCGCACACATTCGGCCTACTTGGAGGAGGTCACTATGATGGCACTAGGTTTATGCATCGTCGTGTTGGATTTAAGCATCCTGGAGGTTTTAAATAATTTTATTGAAGGTTTGATGCAATCTAAATATTGCATTAGTAAGCTGAGTGCCCTCTTTTACTTACCTCTCTAAGCTCGTGGCTAGTTCCCTTTAGAACCATACTCATTACTACGTAGTCACATCAGTCACACCCAGTCACACAGCCATTCGCAAGCAAGATTTTTGGGTCGACTTTGCGACCGTAGTACGGCAGGAAGGGGACGATTTTTGGGTGAAATTTTCGGAGCACCATCAGGTGAGCAGGTTGAGTTGACCTGGTGACAAATTGGGTGTCATTGTGTTGTGTGATTTTTTGGCTGACATCGGTCCCGGAGCCACTAGATGAGAAGAGAGAGCACGAGTGATCACGATCACGTGCGGCAACAGTTCCAAAGAATCCTGGGTGTCGCCCTCGTCGGGGAGAACACAAAGCTGAAAATGGCATGCCTCCACCACATCGAAGGGATGGTGAAGGAGACAGCTGAGGTTTCCAAGGCCAACCGCAACAATAGGGGGGGAGGTGCCGCGGTGGAGGAGCATCAGGAAACCAATTTCATACCTTAAACGCGATACGTACATACCTCGAGGTAT
>JALLPA010001843.1:0-10031 GCA_036939895.1 Thalassiosira exigua | reverse complement strand
TGGAATATTTTACTTTAAAACGGTAGATAAAAAAATATTTTGGACGGTCATCATTTTTTAAACTAAAATCGCTCTGTTCCGAAGGACAGACCGTTTTTCTACTATTCCGGCGTATGGCTACGGCTTAGGCCAAGGGTAGGTACTTTTTAAACTAGTTTTCCTTTTTTTGACAGCGGAACTAGTATTTTTTCCTTTTTCTACAGAGGTACCCCTGGGAGATTCCTTAGGAGGTTTCTACAGACAAAAAGTCGGCCGGGGGGTGGGCGTCTTTTTTTTTGATGCAGCTGTTACTGGGCCCACGGCCTGCGACCTGATCATAATCACTCGAGCGAGCAATCACGATGGCGATGGGCATCCGCAGGGTCCGTCGAGCAGCCGGCGGCGGCGGCGCCGCGACCCACAGCGGCGGCCTCGCGCACCGCCTCGAGAAGCGCGCGGGCGGGACCGGGGGGGTCATGGCCCGGGGGGACGACGGAGGCGGCGGGTCCCTCGCCTCCTCCACGGGGGCGAGCAAGTTCGGGAAGGCGCCGCGCGCCGCGGCCGGGGGGGCGCCCGGCCCGAGCCTGTCCGAGCGACTGCGGAGGCAGGAGCAGGCCGAGGTCGGACGCCCTCCTCCGGGGAGGGGTACGCTGACGGACTCGGACCACTCCAAGATCTCGGGATCCGCCGGCGGCGGAGGCGGATCGATCAAGTCTGGATGGTCGTGGGCATCATCGTCCCGGGGGGCGTCCCAGTCAGAGTCCGGGGGGTGGTCGTGGGCGTCGTCGTCGCGCGGCGGGGGGAGCTCCCTCCGCGGCAGGACGATGCGCAAGATGGCGATCGGCGGAGGGCCCGGTCCGAACGCCAAGCGCGGCGCGGGAACGGGGGCGGCGCGCGACGACCTCGGGGGCGGGGGCGAGATCCAGCGGAGGGTGCTGAGCGCGGCGAAAGAAGTTGCCTCGACCAAGCGGTTCGGGATGGCGAAGATCGCGCTCGCGATGATGTTCATCTTCGTTGCGGTCTTTCAGCTCGGGCGTTGGCGGGGCCGTCGGATAGGGTCGCGACAAAAAGCGTCGGCGGCGGCTTCGTTTTCCATGAAAGAGAAGTATCTACGCGCGTTCGGCGCCGGCAAAAGGAGCGGCGGGACGACGCGGCCGACGATCGACAACAACACGATCGTATACAACGCTGTCTTTCCCCCCCACTTCGCCCACCTGTCCAATCTGACGACTTCCTACGATCCGATGAAGGAGACTCCGTTCTTCTGGGACGTGCACTTCTCGGGGGAGAGCGTCGCCGAGGGCGTCTTCTCACGGTGTCATCATCTAGTGCAGGCGTGCGAGTTCGGACTACGCCAGCCGAATTACGACGAGGACGTGAGTTCGCTTCATTTTTTTTGCTGGTCTGCTTCGGATTTTGTTGAGGAATGTGAAAGGTAGCAATTGCAATTCAACAGATTTATCGGCCCGATGCAAATCCGACACTGTGTCCCAATCTGTCGAATCCTAGCTCCTGGCCAAACAAGGGTCACCAAATGTGGATGGAGTCGAGCGAGCAGGAATGGTGGCCCGGANGGTCCCTTCCCACAGCGCGATTGTTGAAAGCGGCCGAGGTCGTCCATTCCGGGGGGTGCAAAGCAGTCTAACCAGACGCGAACATAAGTCATTTTTCTGTATGGAATCCTATAGCGGCACCACCACGAGAGACAGAGACAAGACTTGCTTGCCCCATAGCAGGCGGACTATGTCTGGGTACGAACCCTCACCTCTCATGGAACATGTTCCTTATTTCTAACCCGTCAGAAACTGAAGCTCTTTGAGTTGGACAAAACTCAATATGTCAACGTCGACATGTCATCCACACTCGGAATCATCCGTGCTTCCCACCTCGGCCTGTCTTCGAGTCGCCTTGCCGACGTAATTATATCGCCTCGCTTCGGCGACGTGGCCAGGTTGATCTTCACCGTGGATCATCCTGGACGGATGTTTGCTCTGTTCCGCCACCCCGTGGACCGTGCGATCGGCATGTATTACTACTTGGCGAGGGCCAGCTGGGATCCGCAATACAATCCGAGCCTGTCTCAAATGTCGATCGAGCAGTACGCCAGGAGCAAGTACATAGAAAACAACTGGCTGACGCGATTTCTCGTCGGTAAGCCGGGAGGGAAGTTGCATCATTCCGATATGCTCATGGCGAAGAAGATCATCAAGTTTAAATGCTTGGTGGGACTCTACGACGACATAGAGGTCTCCATGGCGAGATTTCAGCGCTACTTTGGGTGGAACTTTAATGACTCGCCGGAGGGGAAGGCAGAAATAGTCAGGTGTCGTTCGGAGGCCGTGAAGCGTGGCGATAAACTTGTTCTGGGTCATCCAATAAGCATCAAGGGAGACAGTCGCTATGGTTCGTCCATTCTGAACCCCTCTGTTGTGACGGAGGGGAGCGCTGCCTGGAACGCTATAGTTCGAATGAACAAGTTCGATATGGAACTGTATGGGTACGCCAGGAAAATCTACTTGTTGCAAGGGGAACAGATCTTCGACGTGGTAGGAGACGAACCCCTTTCCCGCGTAGCCCAGCCTGGCGATGATGCGAAGGAAGTCTTGACTGGGGACTTGTCACAACCCGCAGCTCCTCAAGGCAAGAGCATGGCGGATGCTATCGAGCTGGAAGACGGGGCGATAGGGATGGACTCAGCTGTAGTCGAATTGACCGCTGCCTCTCACTCAGATGACATTTCGGCAACAGATAAGTTTCTGGATGGGGCATCGGATCCTTATTCTGGCAATACCACAGAATCAGAGGCCGCAGATGATTCAGAAGAAGACGAGTCAGATGCCTTTGATTCTGGTTCGCCACTGGATGAGGGCAGCCGCAAGAATTGTCAAATTGTCTATGTTCTTGGTGTGGAAGGAGTTGGTCATCATGGCTTTCAGCCAATACTTGGGAAGTTGCTTGCACACCAGGTTGATCCTTCTACAGGAATCCACTTTGAACAACTAGCACAGAGTGATAGGACCGTTCGAAGGACGATATACGGTTGGAAGGCAAAGGAATCAAAGATTGAGGACCCCCGCTTCGTGGGAAGGCTGATCCGCAAGTTGTGTCCAAGCGATGGAGCAAGGCACGTACTCATTCTGGGAGCAAGCTTTCCAAGCAGTGGATCTGGCGGCAAAAACTTCCGTGTGACCCGGCAGAAGGACTGGGGTACCATGACCATGGAGGAGATAGCGGATTCGGAAACGGCTTTGAATCACCCTCTAAATCTGAGGTCGTTCTACAGAGCGTATTCCCGGTGAGAAGTCCAACTGTTGTTGTAATCTTTTGTTGCTTTTCGTGTACTGATTGAACTGCACTGCTTGTCCTTGTCCAGGTATGCGGATGTTAAATTTGTGGTTCTCCACCGTCCATTTTTGGAAACCGTTGCCAGCCACCTGAACTTTGATGGTGGCCCCCAACAGCACATCAATGTCCTTGCAGGATACCTCCTTATGATACGCCGATTTTTGGATGAGCCCTCTGTAAACAAAGCTGATGATGTCAATGGCAGTGCCTGGATGATGGTGTGCATGCAGCACGTAACGAGCACTTATCACAACGGGGAGCAGACAAGGGTGCAGTCAGCTCGACAAGATGTGATATCTGATCTGGCCAGTTTTTTGGCATGGCCGCAGGGGGAATGCGAGGATTGCTTTGATCACTGGCAGGATAGCAAACGCACAGACCCAGAAGCGTATCTTTTGCGACAGGGTGAAGAGAAGGGAAAGCCTGAAATCCTCAGTATATTGGAAAGGAAAAAGCAGCACTTGAATGGAATATGGCCACCTGATGTGGCAGGTCTTAAATGCAGCGCATGACAACTTGTCTGTCATTGAATGTCTTTTCTCTGGGGCCGGTTTAAGATCACAACACTTCGAATCCGAACAATCGACCGGACCTACCAATCTCTATGGCTCTGCAATGTGTTTGCGTATCATACAACTTCTTGGAATGATAAGTAAGGCGAATGAGCATGCTTATGCCATAAGTTGCATGCCAGGCAGCCATGCGGTACGAAATCACTCACACCAGCCAATGCTACTGCAAAGACTTGCTCAGCCGATGATGGGGTTGAGCTCGTACTCTGTCATTAAGTGATGGGGCACAATCCTGTGTGGTCATTTTTTGCCTCAATGGATGTGCTCAGTGCTCAGCCTCTGTGAGACCGAGTCGAGAGGGGAGGGTGGCGAGGAAACTTTACTTGACAGAGGTCATTGCTTCACCAACCTCGCTCCATCAATTCCGTGCAGCGCGCGGCGTGGGGCCCGCTTAGCTTGCGGCCATTGGTGCAAGCCGGTTTCCGTCCTACTATGCTAACGCGTGTGGGTGAATGAGCATCCGGGGATGAGACACCAGGTTGCGCTCTATGAGCTCTTATCATGTAAAGACATCTTAAGACTTGTGTGAAAAATCGTGTTGCAGCAAAGAAATGCAGCGACTGCGTGTACAGCTAAAGCGGTAGCCTATTTGAGATGCGGCGCAGCACGCGAACGAACGGACAGAAGCAATATTCTGAAGTAGATGGACTAGGTATGTTTGGCACTAGCCTACCCAGCTAAGTTGCAACACCCACTAGAAGCTCCGCAAGCTCTCTTGCAATTCTCGCACCCCCCTGGACCAGGACACGTCCAATAACTCCCCGACCCAATCATCTTTGAGGGGAAGCAACACATGTTGGCATCCCCCTGGATGAGGGGAGGCAATGCGTATTCTCCCCACAGCCACTGTTGTTCGAGCAGGCCCCAAAGCCCCAGATCCCGAGAGAGTTCGCCTCCCCGCGAGTATACGCACCCTCCCTCTCTCTTCTCATCGCACCAGCCAATACAGCAACACCATGACCCCCACGACGAATCCCACCAAGTAGCACATGTGCTTGGCCCCCCCTCGCTCCAGCATGATCCCCATCCGCGCGAGGCTACCCGTCAACATGTCCCCCACGTTCCCGAACGAGTCGCCCATGTTGTCCAGCAGAGAGTTCTGCTCTCGGACTTCGTTCCCGATGTCGATGGTCAATCCCTTCAACCGGGCGACTTGATCCGACAATTCGGAGATGCGATCGTCGTTCTGCCGTTCGAGGATGGAGGAGTTGGCGTCGCGGGCGGAGCCGCCTCCTCCCAGGCCTCCGCTGCGGGGACCGCCCCCCCGGCCGGATTCGAGGTTGCCGTACATGTCGGTGGGAGAATTTCCGGAAGCGGCGGGGCGCTGTCGCATCGGAGAGAAGAGGAGCGGAGGCGTTATCGAGCCCGAGAGGAGGAGGGAGGGGGGGGGATCGGGGAGGACTAAGAAGACGACAGAATGACGACGACGCGCCTGGCGACGTCGACGAACGGAAGGATAGAGGTGCGGTCGATAGACGGGCGGACGATGATGAGAGATGATAGACCGTGGATGTCGCGGGTCGCGGCCTGTCGTTTTGGGCTTCGGTGGCGTTGCGCTCGGCGAGAAGGGGGGGCGGCGGGCGGCGGGGACTTGGGACTTGGGACTAAAGTCACAAGACAAGGGTTGTTGTTGTTGCTGTCGCTGCTGGTGCTGTTTAGGGCCCGGGTTGGGCGGGAGGAAAAGAGGGCAAAAACTTGACACGCCCTATGAAAAAATACGGCGATGCGGTTCGTACGATAAGTAGGTAGAAACTACCATAGTTATCGTAAATAGATAGTTTGGTGTGGATAAAACGCCAAAGAGCGATGACACGCGGGCACTGGCACGAACGAGCCCTCTCTTGTTCGGACGAGTCGCGCGCCCCCTTCTGTCGCCCGTCTAAATAAGGGTTTTGCACCCAAATAAAACAACCAAATCAAAACCACTCGTCTCTGTTTGTTCCCCAAAGGAGATACGATACAAAAAACCTCAAAAAACAACCAGCTTTTGTTGTGTTGCCACAGAGGAAAACCAATTACATCCAATACAAGCCTATGTAAGTGAAGACCATATGTACCAAACCATCGCAGTCGAGCAATGGAAAACTATTTGCTATCTGGCTAAATTCTAAATTCATCGGGAACGAGCCAACAACTCAAGCTACGATAGCTACGACAGTGTGCCACTTTGTGAGTGTCCATACATAACAACAGAGAGTGCTTGCCCTGCATCTTGCTTCGTTTGGATATTGTCATGTGTGATTCTCTGTGCTGTGCACTCTTATGCAGCAAGTTGTGTCATTTGACCCTGGGGTAATAGTGATCATCGGTCATGGCTGGTTTAGCTATTACAATCCATTAGCAACCACATTTATTAATCTAATTATTACTCTAGAACTACTACATGGTGATTGGTGAGTGTAGAAATCACTAGCATCCACACACCACACTGCATCGCTACTCGACCCTTACGGGCTGTTACACAATGGTATCCATTCTCAGATCGATCCGATCAAGAAACAAAACAAAAAAGGCCACCGGGCGACTTCAGGACCCAAAACATGGCATCGTTACATGTCATCGTTACATGTCATAATATCTCGTGTTTGGTACACCGTCAGCTGTCAAAATTCAGTACAGTTACAGAGGCTCATGTAGGCAAGTTTTTGACGACTTGCCTCTTTGATTATGAATCAAAACCAGCGATGGTCATTGCTCCCAACTGAATAAATGATGCTGTAGACACAAAGATGAGGTGCTCTATGTTCATGACGCATAAAGTGATAAAAGTAGTATCTTCTACGCGAAAGATAAAAAGTACCCCCCTCAGGAAAAGTTGGTACATGGTCTTTGCTTAATCTGATTTATAAATTCTTAAAAAAAACTGGCATGATTATTTTGTCACGTTTGAACTAAAAAATGAGCACGAATTCCTGGTTTGAATCTACCAAGACCGTGAGAATAAATCTAAAAAGAGACGCGAAAAACTCTTTCGGCCGAACTTTGTCAAATTTGGGAGATTTTGGTGTTGAACACGGCAAGATGATTGTGATAAAAATCCTAGAAAACATTTTTATTTGTGCAATCTAAAATATTCGTTTCATATATCGTCAATCCCATAGAAGTTGACAGCACAGAAAAGAAACGGAAACAAAAAAATACCCAAAAGAGTTTGTTGACATTGCTTTGTTGCAAAGTTTTAACCATAATTTATCCAACCACTTCAAAAAGTGAAAAAGGTTCACAGTCCATATAACTAGACAGACGAAAACATTGGACTGGACTTCAAAAGTTGAAAAAGCCAGTCAAACAAAGACCACCAGTCGCTGGACATTGTGCTGCTTCGATGTCGTCACTCAATGTCGCTTGAATGAGACATATGTGTCTTAAGTGTGAAGGAGGGTACTCAAGCGAAGGTCCCCCGTGTTTCAATCAAATATGCCTGGCTTAGGTAGTGATGAGTCATGGGTCCTCAAGATCAATGCACCGAAACTTGCAAGGTCTGTTTTCCCCTTTTGTATGTAGCTCTTTTGAGGTTAATGATTCTAATAGTGGCACTCTCAAACATAAGTAGATACTAAGACTTTTATAGTTGTTCAACGTCGCCCCCGCACTGCTGCTGATTTCTGGTATTACAATCTATCGGCACCCTTCTCCTTTGGTGACCAACTTTTTCCGAACAGAGGAGATACTCTCCCCAACCGAGGATGCCTCACAATATATCTCACAACTTTTCTCCTGCACCACAGCATAGAGTCGCGTCATCCCTCGTTATCCAATGTCAAGATCAGGAGGACAAAAGGGCTAGGTCCAAGGAGATGTTGGAAGTCTCCGAACTGCCCTGCTTTCGTTCCTGTCGGTTGAGATCCAGAAGAGTTCTTTTTTGTTTCTCAGTTCTCCTAGAAAGTGAGGTTAAGGCCTTCGGCCAACTATTTAAAAACTCATTTCAAATTTCCAACTTGCGCTCGCAGCTGATCCCAGCTGCTCTCCCACATCGTACCCTACCCAGGTACTGTATGTAGTTAGGTAAACTGTACCGCAAGCCGAGAGCAAAAACGCTCTCTGACAGGAGAGGGGGTATGTGAGCTCTTGGCGCTGGCCCAACCCTCGCTATTGCTGCCACCAAGGGCGACGCTGCCCAGACGCCGAGCACCATAGACCCATTGATACCACTGAATGTCAGGGTGACAAATCTGAATGAGGAAGGGTTGTCAAAAGGCAGAGGAGACAACGGATTTTTTGCCGGGCAGCAAAAGGGGTATGTGGCGGACGGGGTCATCCATAACCAATATCCAATAACCATAGAGTGCAAAACCCTGGATGATTTCGCTCCCCCCGCGCCCCGTCTCCCTGATAGGTACTTACGTATTGTATCGTAGGTACAATAGAGATGATAGACGTACGGCAAACTGCGGCAAACAAGACAATGATTGACAATGGCTGAATGAGGCTGAATGAATGCGAACGCCAAAAACGTGCTGAAGAAGGCCCATCAACGCCCTCGCTCGACATGCAAGCATGGCATCTCTGCGATGACGCCATCGTGACGGACGCGAAGTCGGGAAGCGTGGTTATTGCCTTCGTTGCTGTTCGTTGTATGTGTGATTGCTTCGTTGTGTGTATTGTAACTGTCGTGATTGTAACGTTGTTTTCCACACGACATTTCGTATTATCCACTTGCAACATCGTCAAACGACGACATTTCTTTTGCTTGTCTGACTCCCGCTGACTACCAATACTGCCACGCTTTCGTTACGCTTTCCAACCAATCGCCTACATTGAAAAAGAGACTTTCGTTCGTTTCATGGACCAGCTTTACGAAGACGGCGACTACGCGCTCGGATCGTTGGACCGGACGGATGACTCCGCCCTTCCGTCGTCGCTGAGGGGCGCGGGGAGCGGCAGCGCGGATCCCTCGGACGATCCCTCCTCGAACGAAGGCACGCCCAACTGGCTGACCTTCGCCGCCGTCCTCGGGGCGTGGTTCGTCGCCGCGCTCCTCATCAAGTACTGCGCGTACGGCCTCTGTCGGGGGCGGGATCGGGTCCGGCCGCTGGCGGACGGGGAGGAGTTCGAGAAGGCCGCGTCCCAGGCCCGGAGGCGGAGCGCGAAGGACCGGGACGCCGCGCGGGCCTCGTCGGCCGCCCAGACGACGACCGCGACGGAGTCGTCGTCGACGACCAGAGGCAGCGCTCGCGCCGCCGCGACTCCCGCGATCGCCGCCCCCCCGTTCGCTCGCTACGACGCGGACTTCTACGTCAAGTACGAGGACCACGACGGGAAGGTTCGATCGGGCTTCGCGAAGATCCGACTCCGAGACGACGGCGCGAACGGGTACGACGTGGGAGGGATGTGCGCTGACGCCGACGGCTACGCCGTCATCGTCGAGGGACGGGCCGCGCGGACGGGAGACGCGTGGTGGGTCCGGGAGGTGACGGGCATCGACGAGGAGCGGAAGGGGTTGCGGGTGTTCTCGACAGGGAAGTTCGACTTCGGGACGAATCGCTTCGAGGGAGAGTGGGTCGCGAACACGGGGGAACGGGGCGTGTATTTAAAGTTCGAGGGGATGTACGTGAACGCGGACGCGGACGTCGACGCCGCTGCCGCCACGTCGAATGCGGAGGAGCGATGTCTGCGTGGGGACAGAGGTGGGATATGACCTCGGCGCTGACCATGTGATTCGTCTACTTGGTTAACGCGTACATGGATGAGCATGTCGCATCGTTCCACGAGGTCGCTGACATCGTTGACGTACTGGTCGTGTATTGTATCCATGCCACCTTATGTAATTAAGATGTACAGGCTAGCACTTGAAAGCACTGCTGTGCTGCATTTGTGTGCAAAGCTGTCGTGCTACGTCTCTAAGGCATGCAGCGACTTCGTCCATTGATGAACTGCTCAAAGGCGCAGTACCCTCGGCAATGTTGGCCTGGAACCACCAGTTCCGCCCTCATCCTCCCGGCCTCCAGCCTCTATCACTGTGGTTTTCCTTTCAGTACCTTGACTTCAGTGTCTGTCGCTCAAATCCAACTCAGAGAATCTTCAAGCAAGAAATCGTAGACAGTTCCAACATTGTCTGCCACCTCTCGGCCTTGGACTGACCTATTTGTAGGGTAAATTAATACCTTAGTTGTTTAGAAGTCAGTTCCCATCTGG
>JALLPA010001842.1:0-10014 GCA_036939895.1 Thalassiosira exigua | reverse complement strand
GCTGCATACACAAGAAACAACTCGGAGTACATCACTCTCGAGCGAGTTGACAGCAATGTTTGAATGGGTTGGTCAGATGGCCCTTAAGAGCGGGACAATCCTCTGCAACCATGAATTCACATTCGGCGACAGCGGGGCAAAAATGATCAAAGGACAGTCGCTTGGGCGCAAGAAACAACTTTCATTAACTTCAACAAATTACGAAAACCCTCGATTGCACCACGCGCGACCGGACGCGCTCATCTGACCCCTTGACCTTTTCTGTGCGCCGGCCTTCTTATTTGAAATCTCAGTAATCAAGAGTAAAGACTGGATCTTCATCTTCATGCCCAGCGCTTTGGATGAGGTTTTGGCGGCCGGGCTGTGGGCAAAACTACATATGCCAAACAAATACACATGAGATGTTGTATCTTCAACATTTCAAATAATTTATCGTGATTAATCGTCCGAACTGCCGTAAAAGCCAACCAAAACAAAAACAGACAATTGAAGGCCGACGAATGCGATCAAGAACGAGAGGGCGTACTCACAAAATCTTCCGCCACCCAAGCGTATATCAAGCTACTGGCGTGAGAGCAGCGCGAGCAAAGCGGGCGCATGCAGGACCAGTAGAGCGCAGCCAAGAGTGCTGCAAACGAAGCAAGTCGAAAGCACAGGACCCCAGGAGTGCCTCACGACGAGCACGAGCCAAGCAAGCAAGCGTTTAGGGCTGCAAAAGGAGCGGCAGATCAATGCGCTGGGGAGATGACGCAGCTACACATATGTATGCTGCTTGAGGGCAATGCACGAGAAGGTCAAGTGCCCGCCAAACAGTAAGCCTATCAACTCAGCCGTCCTATCACCTTCCGAAGGAGCAGCACGCGAGATCAAGATGAGCTTGGGGAGCTAATCTGTCCCTCCCCTAGCAAAGAATGTGGAGGGTATGGGCTGCGGCGGCCAGGAAGCCCACCATGAGTATGGCCGAGGACTTGGCGGCCATGCGAGCCCTTGACGAGTGCGACCAGGCCGAGGCCGAGGCCGCCGCCAAATGTGACCAACAATAAGATGAGTGCCAAGAGCAGCGTCACCTGGGAGGAGCGGAGCGGAGACCAGCACAATATTGTCCTCAAGGAGGTCGGAAACTACCACAACTACGCTGCCAGCGAGGGCAACGACTACAACAACTTCGCCGTTGACAAGGATGACCACTCCTACCAAGACAAAACGGAAAATTACAAATTATCTTAGGAAATGTCTAGGAACGATCCCAAGGACGGAGCCATCTATATCAAGGGCTGAGCGGATTTCAAGGCCGCGTTCGACGCCGAGTAGAACACCATCCGTGCCAACAGCAACAACAACAATAACAGCAACGGCCCCTTTGGCCACAACAACGAGACCAGTAACGATGGCAACAACAACGATGGCATCAGTAAAGGCAACAGTAACAATATCAGCAGCACCAAGCAAGAAGCGAGTGCCGAGGGCGCAGTAAAAGATAGGGAGGAGTCGACTGAAAAAGACCCCACCAAGGGCGTCAGGGCTGCAGCAGCCCAAAGACCCCCCCCCCCCCCTCTCCAAGCAACCGCAACAGCAGCAACAGGGGTGTCACCCCCTCACCAACTGTATCGTCTCCTGTTTTGGAAGGAACCGTCAACCCCGTTTCGAACCCACGTGCCAGCAGGGGGGGCCAGTACCAAAAAAAGCCTACGCAGAAGAAACCGGCACCCTCCGTATCGTGCCATCGGCTGAACAGGGTGAGTCCAGCCAAAGTAAGAGAGGTCGCCCTGAAGCTGGCCTCGGCATGCGTTGCCGCAACAAATGAGAGTTGGGGCGAAGTTTACCCCGTCCCCAAAGTAGTTAAGCGCCTTGTCTGTGCCATCATTGAAGCAACAAAAGAATGGTTTGAAGTTTGGTGCACCCTATCCGAGGTTGACGAGCGTGCCCACCAAGGGAAGGCCTTTCACGAAATCATGGGCTATGGCTACTCTCTCGGAAAGAGGTTCTACACCAAGGCCCTAGCCATGCGAGCCCATGAGCAGGACCTACTGTCAGCAATGGAGCCACAGTCACCACCCAGGAGTGAAATGGCCCTCCAGCAAAGCGAGTCGAAGTCGGCCAACAGGAGTGGATCTGGAGGCGCCGTAGGCTGCAAGTCAGAGGTCAAGGGCCTCAACGCCATCGCCCCGGGCGAGGCCGAGGCTAACAATGAGTTTGGGTTCGGAAATTAAGGCAAGCCAGAGCCAGCGCCGGACCCCAAGGCAGGAAAGAGTGCTGACAGCGTAAGGGCTGCAGTAGAAGTGGCAATGCCACAAACGCCAAAGGGCGCCAGCCCCACAGGAGCTGCAACTTCCACCAAGGAAGGCCTGGATGAGGCCAGCATGCGTCCACGGAGCAAGATAGTTGCCGCGGAGGTCGCGGCCACCCTGACCAGTATGGAAGCAATGTGAGCCGCCGAGGAAAACAGAGTGGAAACTCAGCCGCCGGCGGGCGCGAGGAAATGGACTGCAGAGGCTGAGGCCGTACCGACTGATGGCAGGAGTATCAAGGCATGGGCAGCAGCGGAAGAGGCCGCGCCGCCCAAAATAAAGCAACAAAACGGAGAGGATAGAGATGGCAGTGGAGCTTGCCAATGGGCTGCATTTGCTGCAGCATTCCCGCCCAAGGCTAGCGATGCAATGGCTTGGGCGGCAAAGGAAAGGGCGACCCTGCCCGAGGACAACTTAACAATCCTGTGCTCGAGTGACGCAGCAACTTGGGCCGCGGCGATAGAGGCAAAGCCTCCCGAAGTAACAAATTTTCATTTGAAGCGAGAGCCGGCCAACACAGGCTCAGATGGAGAGAGCGTGGCCAGAGGCTTGAAGAGGATCCAAGAGACTGCAACAACACTCGTATTGATGTCCTCGTTGGAGTCTGTCGAGGACAACGAAATGTGGGGTCCCGCCCAAAAGTACGTCAAAACATTGGCCGCTCAAGCGCTCACCGCAATCAAGGCTGCCATCCTACCCAAAGGCAGAAAATTTTAGCATCAATTGGATTTGCCCAAAATGTGAATCCAAGACCAGGCTTTGTGCGCAGAAATGTGTTGGATAAAGCTCGATTCTGGAACTTTCTACAAAGCTCGAAAAATATGCAAAACAAAATTGTCAGAGGAAACATTTTAGTGCGTGAGAATAATAGTTCCGGTCGCGCAAATAATGTGAAATTTACGGCGTTGGTGCACGGAGTTGCGCTTGAAATTGTGCGCCAACCGTGCGTTTTTACGCTTTATCTAGTTATTAGTTGGAAATCGGAGCCAATCGTAATCGGCTCATAGATTATTTAAAATCTCAGTAATCAAAAGTAAAGACTGGATCTTGATCTTCGTGCCCCGCATATTGGACGAGGCTTCGGCCGCCGGGCTGTGGGCAAAACTACGCATGCCAAACAAATACACATGAGATGTTGTATGTTCAACAACTAATTGAAATTTGCGAGAACTATATTAAATCATGTGTAGGCATATCGTGTATGTCTCCTACTGGAGGAAAACAGATATGACGCACACCACACAGCAACACTTCCCGTCATTATCACTCGATTCCACCAGCATGTCCTATTTTGATGATTTTGCATGTCTCCATTAGTTCTCATGGAAATTAGCAATATCTTTTTGCTCATAGCTTCGCATTTGCTGACCAAACATTTGTCCTAAAGACCATGAGTAATGAAGAGCAAAGAAATCATAGATGCGATTGAGAATTATTCTCCTTGGGAATCGATTAATTCTATAATGAAAATAGGATATTTCACGATGTGACTGCTGAAGTGCCAACTATATTTGTCGTGATTCATTCAACAAATGAATAGTTTTGGTTGGAGGTTCAGTGTGTTGTAGAGAATAGTGAGCAATTGAAAGAATAACCAGAAAAGAACAAGACAATTACAATTGGGGGATAAAAATATGATAGAAATGAGAAGTCTTGCCAGTGTAGGAGTGGTAGAGATAAAAACACATCAAGATTCCTATCCCCTTTAATGCAGCATATAATTGTATTTGTTTCTGTGTCAAATGAGATATCAATGGAGACTGTTTTTGGTCAGGCTAAGTTTGTTGCGGAAACAGCCAGGAATTGAGGAGAAAATATCTAAGAAGAGACTCAAGGTGCATGTGGAATGAGTATTGATAGCTTTAAACAGAGTGTTGCGATGTTTTTTTTAATTCTGCTTAGTCTATTGCATTATGCAAGCAAGTGGGATATACTAGAAGCTAAAAAATTCTACCATTCTATGTTGCTTTGTTCTTTTTTGGGAAATACCTGAATTTGTTTACCCTTTGTAAGTTTCAAACCCCAAAAGGACCAGAAGTAAAAATAAGTTTGCCCAACCCTTGAAGACAACCAGTGTGAGGCATGAGGTGTGAGAGGTCTAACATAAAGCCAACCTATGTAGAAACCCCCACCAAATCCAGTAGTGAGAGTTTTTTTAATATACGAAAATATTAACCATTCTTGTACGTCATATATGCACACTCCATGGAGAGAGCTAGCCTTTTTGGTGCAGGAACTGGTACGATACAAAGATTGACCAATGTGGTGAGCCCCTACGACCCGCTTGGTTGTTATCATATGAGCCATAATTAAAAGTGCGTACAAGTAGAATATCATACTATCTCAGATTGCCACTTGACCATGGTGCCACTAAAGGCTCGTAGTAGGGTACTATCACAAAGCGCATCATCCCACTCTTTCACTCGAACATCTCTGCCTCAAATACTACACCCTAACCGCAGTCTATGTCCTTGGACAACGCAAAGATATTGATATTCTTGATTCCCTTAGGCCAATGTGTGTGTATTGACCAAGATGCAACACTTGAATATCAATAAAACTCTCAAACAACTGCCCTAATCTACGAACTTGCTATCTCTCAGAAACTAGTGAGTGTAGTAGGGTGACGGACAGATGCCGTGAGCGTGAGATACTCCCACTGCACAATGAAAGCATATCACAAACTTGAGATGCTTGCGACAGAAACTCTAGCATCAGCATCAACACAGGAATCAAACCCGTGACTATAGGCTGCCATTTGATACTTTTATTTATGTTCAAGTGTTGCCCTTAAGCCAATATGTGTGTAATGGCCTAAGGGCAACACTTAAATATATATTCCGCCATTTGATACTTTTTATTGACAATTGCATGCTGCCTTTAGACCAATACGTGTGTATTTGTCTAAGGGCAGCACATGAATATCAATACTTTGCCCCAGTGGTGTAGTCATGATGTATAAGAGGTCGTTGTATAGAGAATGTTCTGGTTTGTCCAGCAAACCATTCAGTCCTCCCCTTCCAAGCACAGTGTTTTGCCCCGGTAATTATAACGCTGCTTGACAATCAACAGGTTGGCCGAACCACTTTATTTGGAGTTGCCTAATATGATTACCTCGATGCAGCTTATCAACGACATTATGATTATGATCATCTTGTAGGTACGATGAAATATCATATGCGGACCCTTGTGTGCGGCAGGGAGCAACCTCTGCAAATATCCACAAACTCCACACCTGCGACACATGTGTATCAAATATGAGGGGCCAGTTCGTGCCTCTTACTACATTGAGTTCAATTAGCAGCAATGGTTGACAGATATTGATGTACTTGAGAGGTATCTCTCTCAGGGAGCTCAGGCACAGTCAGAATCTATTGTGAAAATGGTGGTTTATATCCTTTGTTCTGAAAAATTAAGACCGTAGCATATAACTCCAACAGAGAATTAAATAACTATGCAAATTTTGCTTTGGTAGATAGAACGATTGTATATTACCAAGCTTGAAAAGGTGTGATCTGATTTACGTTTGAGACTGTTTGTGAAATAGAGTGTGCAATTGTCTGTGATGTTGACCTCAAAAGGAACACCCCACCTGAGGGTTTTGATGAGAAATCTCTAGCTTGATCTCTGACATCAACTACTCCAGAATTGGCACCCCCTTTACTCAAAAGTCAGGTTTCTATCCACCTAATGCTTATGACACATTCTTCAGGAGGTGCATTGCACAACGGCAACATTTGCACAATCTTGTATCTTTGAGAAAAAGACCCCATGCTAGAGACTGAGAGATGTGCTTAAATATTCAAGCTATTCCGTGGTGTGTCAGGATCAAAGAAGGCTGGTATCGCTAAATAGATGATTGATGGAAATCCTCTCTTCAACGCAATATATGGCCCACGAATTACAAACAATGGAATCTATTGTTGAGCAACGAGTCTGGATGCAAATTTTGCCAAAGATCTTGATAGTTTATTTGTGGATACACTCTGTGGAAAGATTGAGATAACATAGCATGATGTGTAATTTGAGAAAGGCTCTATCACTATGTGGACAGCTTGCCAATCTCAGTGAAAATTTCAAAGTTACTATGGTGTGTGTCCAATACTAATGACCAGGCAATCTTTTTAACAGCCTTTACTGGATGCCATTGATGCAATTGAAAAGCAAGAAACATGTTTGTAGGAGTTAGCACAGCTAAAAAAGTAAAGGTTGCGTTGATAGTCACCAAATGTTACTAAAATTAACAGCATATCATATGCCCAAGCTTATTGAATGATGACGCCCTCGCTGGTAATGAATTGCTCTAAGCTCTACATATCCTGACAATGCCAAGAACACCAATAATCCATGAAAAAGTTGGTCTCCGTGGGGAAATGTTGATCGACTCCTAGGTAGTTGGGCATTTTATGGGTTCATTGCGTTTGTTTCTATAATTCCGAACCTCTTTTGACTAAGTATTTTTGAATATGTGTGGCGACAAAGTTGAATCAGCATCCAGTGAAACTAAAGGATGCCGTCAAAGTGTGTGATCTCGGTGGTCCTAACCATGGAATTAGCTTGAAAGAGAGAAACCAGATCTTGTAAGGTAAGGATGATGCCAACAGGTGCAAGTAGCTGAATAATCTTGACATTAAACAACAACAGCTGTCGTCAAGTCAAAAGATGATGGAGGTGGCCTATGACTTCTTCTCTAAGGATGAAAATGAAGAGCGAAATTTCAAGGTATTTGGTTAAGATAGGGCATTTTGAGGATAATGTCATCAAGTATCTGGGAGAACTTAGCTCCTTCTCCGGTAAAAAAACAACAGTGCCATCCTCCCATTGCCTCTGTGCTCAAGTATATGCTGGAAAATCTCTTGGTCTGTCTGGAGAAGATAGTTAACAAAATAGGACCACATTTAAAGAAGATACCAATGCAATCATTGTAAAAGACGGGGGTGTGTGGGGATATTGGATACCATGATGGAGCTGATAGCGAGGGATCATTTGTATGATATATCTCATTTCATCACTTAGATGCTACATTTCGGTTATATCAGATACTGGGTTGGCCGACCAGTACCAGTATCTCTTGGGGGTCATTACTTCTGTCATCGTCATGATTTTTAGTCCTCGTGATAATCTCATCGTTGAACAATCGTCAAACCGGTCATTTTGCTTCAGGATCATTTTGGCAAGACGGGTCTATTTCAGGAAAGGGGTCATTTCCTCTAGACCAGTCATTTTTGCAAAAATATTACTGAAATTTTGAAATTACTCGAGTGACCACAAACAACGACACACCAAACACTCACATGAGTAAGATAGATGACGTGGTCACGCTCACTTGAGCACACGAGCGCATCTAAAAGCACACGGAGGGGTTTATTTAGTTATGCACTTCATCATAAATGCAATTCCTTTGCTTGTAGAAACATTTTTGCCTAAATAACTTTTGATTATCCACCTACCTACCTATCTATCTACTAATTAGTAGAACAATAATAAACCATCTTTTTACCGAAGCCAGTTGTGTTGAGCATAACATGTTCATCAAATTGTGTCCACTGCATTCAACCACGAACCCATTTGCTAGTTTTCAACGTTCTCCATCTACCTTTGAGTGTACCAGATGAATCTTTAAACTCTTTCCTTGTCGACTCTACCCACTTAGACGAAGAACTTTCTGCAACATCATTTGTAATCTTGAAATGGAAAGTCACTGAGCGGCACTGCAAATATCCATTGTCAACAATCAAGTATCCTACCGTGTAACTAACTGTGATGACACTGTCACTGATATCGTGATTTTAAGCTCAAACTCAATACCATCGG
Organism: Thalassiosira exigua; assembly: GCA_036939895.1. Classification (NCBI taxonomy): domain Eukaryota; phylum Bacillariophyta; class Thalassiosirophyceae; order Thalassiosirales; family Thalassiosiraceae; genus Thalassiosira; species Thalassiosira exigua. The sequence continues at coordinate 1,912 of JALLPA010001842.1, read as the reverse complement.
ATCGTACAATCCCAAATACTAGACACAAACTGATCAGGAACCATTTATGATCAGTCCAGTGTGCTGGGCCACCCTTGGTTGTGTGTAAAACTCATTGTCTTTGAGAAGGAGTGCGGGTAGCTTGGGTGACAGATGTGCTCCGTGGAAAGAGTGCAATGACATGTAACTCAGCAAAAGTTGGTTGCGGTGAAGCATAGGATGCAGACTTTGCCAAAGCAATATTGGGGAAGAGAAAGGCCACTGCCACCCAGCAGTGCCGACCATTTTGCGAGTGACCCTCGAATGTGGATGGATTGGCAACAATCTTTGTCACAACCTTCAGTCTTCAATATGTTTCCACCCAAGACACATGGCAAGCCACTAGTCCTCATTGTGTGGGAGCAAGAATTCACCATGGACAAAGCCTTGGATGCGACCACACGTTTGCGTGTGTAGCAGGCTGGCGTAAACCAAGCTGAAGGTTGAGGACACAGCTGTGTGTAGGCTGCAATGCCGGATCTGAGGGTGTGCTCTTGCGCTTGTATATCTTAACCTCACCTTCCGTCATTCAACGCTATTTGAAGGAGAGTCACCACTCCTCAATCCACCTTGCAAGCTAGGTGATTTACCAGGACGTATATGCATCTTCATCTGTACTATCCACGATTGCCCCACCTGCTGACAGGTTGCATCAGCATTTATGCAATCGCCCCTACACCGCCGCTTTACCCTCACATTCTACATCCCTTCTCATCCAATTTCCATAATATGTGCCTACCAGTCAGGAATCTCTTTGCAAGCAGGAATGTGTATCACCTACAACAAACTCTACCATGCATTCATCTCGCAGGTCGCTCCTTGACATATGGTCTTCTCGGTTCTTCTCAATAGTGCTGGTAACTGGAGCTCAAGAAAAATGAGGCAAAGCTATTCAGTTCATCCCGATGATATACTCTCATGACCCAACCAACTTCTGGTCCACCTTTCATAATGAGGCAAATCCAAAGAACGATATAGCTTTTTGGCGCCTTCCGATGGCAGTCAATGTGGCCATTTCAAGGGCATCTGCTAGGCATTCGGTCAAAAGGTCTCTATCCAGTAGCAGAGTCATCAGGCGCTATGTGGAGGCTCTCATTTCACCTCAAGGTGCTCATTTTTGCACCCACATCCAAACCTCAGCACAACAACAAGAATATTAACAAGGTGATTAAGCAACAATTTCTGGAGCTCCACACTGGGGAAGTCAGAAATCTCTCTGAGGAGGTGATGGTAGTGTCAATCCGGCACACATCACCGGACAGACGGACTAAGGATCATAAGGTGGGAGCCACAATCGGGCTTAATCAACATGACTGATCCAGCCTCCCTCTGAAATGAAAGTCATCATATTATTTGGTCAAAGAAGGGTGGGGTGTGGGTGTCTTAAAATCAGTATTACATTGACCCTGGCATCCCCACCTTGGGCCATGCATTCTGAGGAATGGCGCACATGTTGGATATCTTGATCCCCTTGTCCTTCGATCACTGTAAGTTTCAGGGGATTATTAACGAGTCAATTTGCGACATCACTTTGCACAATGCAATGGTTGGGTTTTACAGGATATTGCTCAGGGAAATATTGCACTGGGCATCAAAAGGATTGCGTATCGCTTCAACTCGGGTCATTGGCCACTCGCATAATTGAAGCGTAGCCACTGCCTTTGAATATTGTCCGTGCGATAAAAACTAGTGTCACGATCGATCCAACTCGCCTCACACGGCAACAATTATTTGAGAGGCCGTGGAGCGTGTCCCTTGCAACCATGTCCAATTTGGCCTCGAATGAGGGCATCGACGAGATAACTTGCTACCTAATTCTGATAGCGTGAGTCAGGCAGCGTCCCTCGCGGACCAAGCCGCTTGCAATCGAAGTTTTGGGGTGGAATAGGGAGTG
>JALLPA010001841.1:0-10956 GCA_036939895.1 Thalassiosira exigua | reverse complement strand
GGATCAACCCCAGCCAGTGCGCGATGTACTCGTCGTTCAACGCGCTCGAGTTCTCGCTGTACTCAACGAGGTCGATGGCCAAGGTCGGCACCTCAGTGATCCTACGTTCGGCAAGCCCTCCAAATTCAGCTTCATGTGCTCGGCCGAAATGAAGCTTTCCAGCGGCTGAGTCGTCTCTGAGGTCTGCCCGTCATGGTAAGCCAACTGAAATACGGTCTCGACTAAGATGGACGCTGAGTCATCCAATTCCACTGAGGTCAACATTTCATTGACGGCCTCGAGGTCGTCCACATTCCGTGCAGATGGTGGAAAATAGCCTGGATTCGAAGTGCCCTATGCGTTGTGACGTCCCGAGATGGGCTTCTTCGACGCCAATGCCTTGGCGCTCCAGATTCTCGCGGCGAACATGGACGCCGCGGGGGAGGTACACGTGGCAGACTTCTCGGTCTTGGGGGATGACTACTACATAGTCCCTCCCTCTGTGAGCCTGGCCCCGTGAGGTGCCGACCTACCTCGTCAAGGAGAACGTGAGCTACATCTCAAGTACGGAGGGGTAGTTTGTACCGCCGTCCGGAAGCCCTTCCAGCTCGACGCCACGGGGGATGTGCTGTTAATGAACGCAGTGGTGGAGTACGAGAAGAGTAGCATTCAGCTAGAGATCATTCTTTGTTTATTGATTGTTTTTGTTCTCGCCTCTCTTCGATCACTCTACAACGAAAGGACACACAGAGAATGAATGAGCATGCCACGAGGCATGATTGCGCGAGGCTCGAGGGATGAGCGTTGCCTCAGCCAAGGGCACGCTTGCTCGAGGCTCGAGGGCCCTTTGCTCAAGCGCTCGTTCAAGACTCGCGAGCCCTTCACACGAGGGCCCTTCAATCAAGGAGGCTCAAGAGGCTGACTATGCTGCACCATGAGAGCGACACGCACACATAAGAGTGCACACATGTATCGTACGAAGATGAGATAATACACGGTACGAAGATGAGGAGGAGAAAGACTCGTAAAAAGGATGGGCCTCTTGGTTTGGCTCGCTTCGCACAGAAGATTTTGTAAAATTTTGAATTCCGGTCCGACCGGGTTTTTTCGTCCGTCTAGATATGCCGTGCCTACTTGTTCGCAATCCCCCGCCGCTGCAACCATGAAACCAAGAGCATTCAGAGTGCAAGTGGGGTCCAAACAAATCCTGGTCCGGATATCGCAATTTATCTCCAGCGGCAATAGCGTCGTCACCATAGAGGGTGGTCTTGCCAGGGTTGGTTGCTAGGGAATCGCAATCTGATGTTTCAAGGAAAAGTTAGCTCTTAAATGCGGCAAAGCTAGAATTTTGACCCTTTTTAACCAAGCTCTTCCAAGGGATTGTCCTTGCGGCTCCTCCCACCGACAATACTGACTCGTGACTGACTCAAACCAATAAAATGAATGCTTCTGGGCAATCAATTGGAACATGTTCTGATTGCATTGAGCATTGGGGGACCTTCGGGGGCCATCAGGACGTGTTTATGCACCCATAAACAATATGTAAATTCAAAGTTGATAGGGGGTTAAGTAGGTGGGGTGTGAGAGCCAGGCTATCGCCGTGTCTGAATTCTCTACATATGTGGGGGTCCGTGGCCCATCATTCGAAGGAGCTGCTGGTTTCGGCCTGGGAAGATCGCTTGGTTGATTACTGAAGTGATCGACTTGTTTGGTTGGATTTGCGGAACAAATCATCTCAGCAATGGTTGTCTATGTGCATTTCGGTATTCTTATTCTTTTAAGCTTAACTTGATCCAACCTCACAACTCATACACCGACAACATTCTAAACAAAACACAAAAGAAAGAGAGACCCGTACTGGTTATCCAAGACCGTCCCGAGCAATTTTACACCATACAACACCCCTCGAGAGAGACCGCCCTACTGCTCCTCGACGCCCTTGGTGAAGTGCCGAATCCCATCCGGCATGGGAGGAGGGTTGCTCTTCTGGTGCTCGATCTGCGCCCGCTTCCGCATCGTCTCCTCCCGCGCTTCCATCGTGAACTTCTGGATGGCCGCGGGCATCATCTCGGTCTCCCGCTTCTCGGCCTGCGCGGCCGCGTCTTCCAGCGTCTTCTCGTGGAAGTACTTCGTCGCCGCGGACATGTGCTCGGTGGAGGGACCGTTGTACTTCTCCATGGCCAATTTGTACTCGGCCTCGGAGGTGAACTTGTACACCGCGTCCGGCATGAGGCTCTGGGCGCGTTCCTTCTCGGCGGCGGCCTTTGCGGCCTGCTCCTCCTGACCGAGCTTGGTGAAATAGTCGATGGGGACGGGCTTCATCGTCGATTCGCGCTGCTTGACCTGAGCCTTGGCCGCCTCGATCTCGGCCTTCTTGTTCTCCTCCTTCTCCTTGAAGTATTGCGTGGCCGCGGAGGCCGGGGGCGGGTTGTCCTTCATCGCCTCGAGTTGCCGTCGGCTCTTCTCCTTCTCCTCTCTCGCGCGGGAGGTGAAGTACTCGATCGCGGGCGGGGCCGGCTCGTTCATCATTCGCTCGATCTCCTCCTTGCGCTCGGCCTCCTTGACCTTGAAGTACTCCGTGGCCACCGAGGCCGGAGGAGGGTTCTCCTTCATGTCCTCGATCTCCTGCCTCTGACGCGCCTTCTCCTCCTCCATCTTGTTGGTGAAGTACGCCTGGCCCTCGGGCAGCGGGGGCGGGTTGTCCCGCATCGCCTGGTTCTCGGCCCGGACCTTCGCCTTCTTCTCTTGGTCGATCATGGTGAAGTGCTGGATGGCCGCGGGCATCACCTCGGCCTCGCCCCCCCCGGAGGCCCTGCTCCCCGCCTCGGACTTCTCCTCATCGAGGCGCTTGAAGTGCTTGGTCGCCGCGGACATCTGCGCCTCGCTCAACGATCGAAGCTCCTCGAGCCGCGCCTCCTCGTCCTCCTTCGCCTTCTTGGTGAAGTACGCGACGCCGGGGGGCATGACGGCCTCGGCGCGCTCGCGGGACTCCTGGGCCTTCTCGTCGAGCATCTTCTCCCCCTCCTTGGTGAAGTGGTCGACGGGCAAGGGCTCCACGTATTCCTTGTTCTTCGTCTTGGCCCGAGCGGCCTCGACCTCCTTCGCCTTCGCCTTCTCCAGCTCCTGGAAATACTTCGTGGCCACGGCCGGCTCGCTTCCTTTGGCTTCCACCTCGGCCATGATGCGCTTGCTCTTCTCCTTCTCCATGCGTGCCTTCTGGGTGAAGTACTCGATCGCGGGAGGGGCCGGCTCGTTCATCATCTTCTCGATCTCCTCCTTCCGCTCGTCCTCCTTCACCTTGAAGTACTCCGTGGCCACGGACGCGGGGGGAGGGTTCGTCTTCATCTCCTCGATCTCGCGCCGCTGCCGCTCCTTCTCGTCCTTCATCTTGTTCGTGAAGTACGCCTGGCCGTCGGGCAACTCCGGGGGGTTGTTCTTCAACTGCTCGATCTCGGCCCTCTGCTTCGTTTTCTTCTCGACGTCCATGGCTGTGAACTTCTCGATGGCCGCCGGACGGGGGGCGTTGATCAATTCCTCGACCTCGGCGGCCCGCTTGACTTTGGCCTCGTGTTCGAGCTCGTCGAAGTGACGGCCGGCGTCGGTCATCGTCTCCTTGGAGAGGTTGCGCATCGAGAGGCGGTGCACGGCCGCGTCGGCCGCGGCCTTCTTGGTGAAGAACTCCACGGCGACGGGGGCCGAGGGGTCGACGTGGGTCCCGGCGACGGCGGCGGCCTCCGCGGCTACGGCCTGCATCGTGGGATCGGTGGAGTCGGTGAAGGAGTTCTCGCGCTCCAAGGGCGCCGGGGGGGCGGGGGCCGTCGCACCCATCCGGTTCGCCTCGATCTTGGCCGCGCGGACCTTGTCGGCGTCCGGGGTGGCCTTCGCCGTCGCGATCTTTTGATCGATCGGCATCACCTCGCTCGTCGGCTTCCATTCCTCTCCCTTGGCGGCCGCCGCGCGCTTCTGCGCGCGGAGCGCCTTGCTGTTCGTGGTGTGATCGGCAGCCGCGATCTTGGCCTGACGCACCTTCGCCGCATCGGGTCCCTTGGCGGCGTCGATCTTCTCCTGCCTTTTCTTTGCGCTGTTGAGGTCCTCGGGCCCCAATCCCGCCGCGGCGATCTTCTTCTGCCGCACGGCGTACGCGGACTCCTTGGACGGGCCCTTGGCCGCGTCGATCTTCGCCTGTCGCTTGGCGGCGGCGCTGTTGGCGGGAGGTCCGGAGTAGACGGCGCCCCGCTCCTTCTTGGCCTCGACGGCCTTGGGAGCCTCGGCGTCCTCGGAGAGGGAGGCGACGTAGGTGACCTTCTTCGCCTCCTTGGGCTTGGGGCTGGGCGCGGGGCTGGGCGCCTTGAGCAGCGTCTTGAATTCCGCGAAGCCGCTGGAGGCGCTGCTCAGAGAGCTCTTGTCGTCGATCGACAGCGCCGCCGTCTGCGCCGTGGCCTTGCGCTCGAGCGGGTCCAGCGCCGCCTTGACCGCGGGGCTGACCTTGGGGCTGCCCTTCGCACTGGGCTTGGGGCTGGGCGCCGGGCTCGGGGCCTTGAGGAAGGCCTTGAACTCTCCGAAGCCGCTGGACGCGCTGCTCAGCGCCGAGCTGTCGTCGTCGGGCACCGCGGGAGGAGGGGGGGGGACGGCCTTGGGCGAAGGAGCCTTCCTGGCGCTGCTCGGCTTGGGGCTGGGCGCCGGGGAGGGAGCCTTCAAGAAGGCCTTGAACTCGTCGAAGCCGCTGCTTTCGGTGGAGGCGCTCACGTCGTCCCTCCCATCGGTCACGATCACGGGAGGAGGATTGCCCAGCACCTTCTTCGCCGCAGCGGAGACCTTGGGGCTGGGACTCTTCTTGCTGCTAGGAGCAGGGCTGGAGGCGGGGGACGGAGCCTTGAGGAACAACAGAAAGTCCCCAAAATTGGAGCTGCTGTCGGTGCTGCTGTCGTCCGCGGGTCCGGATTCGGCCCCGGCGTTCTTGTTGAGGGGAGCGCCGTAGGTGTTCTGGTTGGTGATGTTGCCCAGGCGGGCGGACCCGGCCATGTCGACGCGGGAGGGTGCCATGGTCGGATTGGTGTTTCAATGGAAGTTTTATTGGGTGTCAGACTCCGCCGCGTCCTGTCGATTACATCAAGGTTTTGATGCAATGTTGCTCTTCAATCAAACCAGCAGGCGCGATGTGAGTGCTTCCGTTTTTTGTGAATACAGCCATGCAAAAGCGAAGCAAGCGCGCTGCGTGGAGGTGATTGAGGATTCACGCCGGCCGCCATACATCGTCGCAGCGGTCGCAGTCGAAGCCGGCAAATCTCACATCATCTCACCAATCAATGCCGCCGAGAGCGAACAAAGAGCGGTGCATGCGAGGTGCGAACCGGGCGGTTTGGAAGAGAAAAGTCGAGGCAGTGCATCATCATGTGAAATTTTTTTGGGGGTCCTTCACAAAAGCCGGCGTCAAATCTTCGTCGAGCCCCTTCTCGCTCAACGTCTGTGTTTTCATCGTTCGGCGTTGAGCTCAGTTGACCTTGTATCTCCCCTCGTATGTAGAGTTCGTACCAGTCCCATCCCGCCATTTCGATCGAGAGACGTGTCATTGTTAGTTTACATATAGTGGAATCAATAATACTTATGGCGCTGTCAAATTTTCGCGTCGTTTCGTCCTTGGCCGCCGATTTTCTAAACGAATCTCTGGGATTGGTATGCTCCACATACGGGGCCGATCGTAATAATCAACGCGCGTCGCCTCATACGAAAGGCCCACCGAGAAATAGGCCAACATAAACTTACCTCCACTTTTCTTATCACAATTTTGGACCGCCGCCACCAAAGAATTTGATTATTTTTGGTCGATTCCTGGGATTGGTATCGAGGTACGTAGGTAGGGTAGGAGCGGAGTGGGAACACCACAGCATTAGCAGGCAGAGAGACGCGCACGTCGCCACCGATCCCGGGCCCAACTGCCCGAACGGTAAAATCATGTGCGCGACGACGCGAGGCGGACTCCTCGATAGCGCACTGGATAGCAGCACTGCATGCGCCGAGAGAGGCGTTGAAATTGAGCCCTTCGAAAAAGCGGCGAGGAAAGGCGAGGCAAAAAGTCTCTTGGCTTTCGTGCCTCGGGCCGTGGGCATTATCATCGGCATTCTCGGGCTCTGCGAACCAATTTTTGTACGCCGAGCGCAAGGCGACGGTCTTGCTTCCTTGACACAAATGCGACGACTTATGTGTAGGGCCCTGCGTATTGAATGTCTCAACCTCAAGTCGCATTCGTTCTCACAAAAAGAACAATCGGTGGGGACGAATCTGTCTGGATCTGTTGTTTGTTTGTCAACCGAGAGTAGTGCGCCATACACAGCCATCGTTGCTTGATGTCCTCGGAGTGAAACCTCTCCAGCGGAAGAGCACACAATAATATTCCTGCCATCCCCATCGGCGTCATCCTTTGATGTCCTTCGAGCTCTACTGCAGGGAATCGCAATCCGTCAACGAAACCATGGTGTTCCTAGGAAACGTCGAGGGCGCCGCCGCCCGGCTGGAGAACATCGGCAACGCCGGCAAAGGCCGCGCCGACGACGACAGCAGCAACGGGAGCGACTTCGGAGAGTTCCTCGACTTCCTGAAGACGCCGGGCCACAGCCCCGCGCCCAGCCCCCGTCCCTCCGGCGCGAAGAAGGCGTCCAGTCCCAAAATCAGCGCCGCCGCGCAGAAGATCCTCGCCCCGCCGAAGGTCATCACCACCGACGACGCCAGCAGCAGCAGCGCCTCGAGCGGCTTCGACGAGTTCAAGGCCTTCCTCGTGATGCCCACCTCCAGCCCGGCGCCCAGCCCCCGTCCCAGCTCGAGCCGGAAGGTCAGCGCCGCGGCCAAAGCGGTCTTGGCTCCGGCCTCTCCCAGCGCGACGAACACCACCGACGACGAGAGCAGCGTCTTGAGCAGCGCGAGCAGCGGGTTCGGAGAGTTCAAGGCCTTCTTGAAGGCGCCCAGTCCGGCGCCCAGCCCCAAGCCGGCTGCCAAGGCCAGCCCCGCGGCCAAGGCGGCGCTGGACCCCCTGGAGCGTAAGGTCACGGCGTCCACCGCCGCCCTCTCGGCGGACGACCACAGCAGCCTGAGCAGCGCCAGCAGTGGCTTCGCGGAGTTCAAGACGCTTCTGAAGGCACCCAGCCCCGCGCCGAGCCCGAAGCCCAGGGAGGCGAAGAAGGTGGAGTCGGCCAAGGCCAGCGTGGCGAAGAAGGCGGCTCCCACGTACGTGGCTGCCCTCTCTGATGATGCTAAGCCTTCCAAGGCGGTCGAGCCCAAGAAGGAGCGGGGGTCCGTCTACGGCGGTCCACCCAAGGGCACCCCCGCTGCGCTGCGTAAGGAGAAGATTGAGGCGGCCAAGGGCCCGCCCAAAGAGTCCGCGTACACAGTCAGGCAGAAGAAGATTGCCGCGGCGGGATTGGGGCCCGAGGACCTCAACAGCGCGAAGAAGAGGCAGGAGAAGATCGATGCAGCCAAGGGACCTGACGCTGCCCAGGTACGCGCGTCGAAGATCGCGGCTGCTGATAACACAACGAACAGCAAGGTGTTGCGTGCCCAGAAGCGGGCGGCGGCCGCCAAGGGGGAGGAATGGAAGCCGACGAGCGAGGTCGTGCCGATCGATAAAAAGATCGCGACGGCGAAGGCCACGCCGGACGCCGACAAGGTCCGCACGGCCAAGATCGAGGCGAACCGGATGGGTGAGGCGTACAAGCCGGAGGAGAGCGAGGTCGAGGAGCTGAACATCGACTCGCCAGAAGTGTCCGAGGAGGAGGCGAAGGCCTACCTGAAAAAGCAGTCCTCTGTGAAGGTGGCCCCCGCTCCCGAGAGCCCCAAACCTGCCGCTCCCGCGCGCGTCATGCCGCGAAAGGCCAACTCCATCGCCGCCCGGCTCGGCGAGGCTCCCCCCACGCCCCCCAAGGCCCGGCCTAAGAGCATGCAACCTAAATCCGTCAGAGAGATTGAGAGGCTCAAGGAGGTCCCCGCCTTCGAGCTTCCCAAGGGCGCTTCGGTGGCGAACTTCCACTTCGAGGCGCAGGCGATGAAGAAGGAGGCGGAGATCGAGGCCGCGAGAGCCGAGACGAAAGAGAAGGAGTACGTGGAGCCGGTCCCGGTCGACTACTTCGCCAAGGAAGGGGAGAAGTGGCTGGAAGAGCGGGCGCAGAAGCAACGCGAGCTCGCGGAGGCCGTCTGTCCTCCCGGCGTGTCGTACTTCACCGCCAAGGCCAAGGAGGATCATGAGGCGTGGCTGAAGGAGCGGGGATCGATGAGCGAGGCGCAGATGTCGGTGGCGACGAAGTACTTCAAGCGGCTGGAGGAGGAGAAGGCCGCGAATCCGGGGGGCAACGGCGAGGCCGAGGTGATGCCCGCGGCCATCCAGCACTTCACCATGATGGATCGGGAGAAGAAGGAGAAGAGAAGGTCGGAGATCCAGGCCATGATTGACAACCCCCCGCCCCTGCCCGATGGTCAGGCATACTTCACCGGCAAGCTGATGGAGGAGAAGGAGCGCCTCCGACAGGAGATCGAGGACATGAAGGAGAACCCTCCTCCTGCGTCCGTGGCCACGGAGTACTTCAAGGTGAAGGAGGCCGAGAGAAAGGCCGAGATCGAGAAGATGCTGAACGAGCCGGCCCCTCCCGCGATCGAGTACTTCACGTCGCGAGCATGTATGGAGAAGGAGAAGAGCAAGCGCATCATGGCCGAGGTGGAAGCAAAGGGAACCGAGCCAGCCGTGGCCACCAAGTACTTTCAGGAGCTCGAGAAGATTAAGGCCGCGGAAATCGAGGCCGCTCGCGCCGAGACGAAGAACAAGGAGTACGTGGAACCCTTGCCTGTCGATCACATCACCAAGGAGGGGGAGAAGATGATGGAGGAGCGCGCCAAGGTGCAGCGCGAGGCCGCCGAGGCCGTGATGCCCCCCGGAGTCTCGTACTTCACACAGAAGGCGAAGGAGGACCACGCCGCGTGGCTCGTGGAGCGGCGATCGTTGAGCGAGGCGCAGATGTCCGTGACGACCAAGCACTTCAAGCGCTTGGAAGAGCAGAAGGAGCTGGACAGCAAGAATGGGGACAAGGCCGAGCTGATGCCCGCAGCCATCCAGCACTTCACGATGAAGGAAGTCGAGAAGCGGGAGAAGCAACGTGCCGAGATCCAGGCCATGATCGACAATCCCCCGCCCCTCCCGGACGGCCAGGCCTACTTCACCAATCAGATGCGCGAGGAAAAGGAGCGCCTCCGACAGGAGATCGAAGAGATGAGGACCAACCCGCCCCCCGCCTCCGTGGCCACGGAGTACTTCAAGGTGAAGGAGGCTGATCGCAAGGAGGAGATCGAGCGGATGTTGAATGAGCCGGCCCCTCCCGCGATCGAGTACTTCACGTCCCAGGCGCGGATCGAGAAGGAGAAGAGCAAGCGCGTCATGGCTGAGGTGGAGTCAAGGGGCACCCAGAAGGTCGCGGCCACGAAGCACTTCGAAGAGAAGGAGGCGAAGAAGAAGGCCGATATCGAGGCCGCGAGACAGGAAGCGAAGAAGAACATGAAGAGCGATCCGGAGCCTGCGCTGGTCGATTGGAAGGCGCTGACGAAGCAGCAAGCGCCAAAGGTTGCATCGTACTGAAAGGGTGGATAATGAACATAGTTGTGACAATTACTATTACTGTTTCATGTTCGGTGTTTTGACGGGCCTCATAAGATGATAAAGGTGATAATAAATGATGCTAAAACGTGAATCGGCATGTAGTAATTTGTTTGTCATACCTATTTGTGAAAGAAGACAAGCCTACGGTCGGAGATGGGGCAGGTTGCACAAAAAAAGTCGAAACTGCAATCGAATGCTCTGCCACTGAGCTATGCGTGCGCTGTTGAGCACACAACGTGAGTCGAACACGTGACTATTCGAAGGTTGCGAGATCATGCGGGGATTCGTACTCTGGCCTTGTCACAAACGAAATGCACATGCTACCACTGTGCCTCTTCATTGAGTGGTGGTTTGATTTGATGGCAGTATTAGTTCTCTTCACTCACACTGTGGCTGGTCCTTATTTTTTTACTTTTACAAAAATGCGTGACAGTATGGTACAGGCGGATGCCCTTCTTCGTGTACTCATCATATCCTTCACAAGCAGCACTTAGCACTTCCATGCGAAGTGTACATTGAACATACTTGAACTCAGGGTGTTGTCAATCAACTACTCATAATTTGTCACAACATGTTTAGTATTATCATTTTTGGATGCCCTAAGAGTATCCTGCAAAGTTGTTACGTGCTGCATATTCTTGTGCATATTGTTGTGAGAAACAATTCTATGCAAATTATTTACTATAATGATCCATATTGTGAATTAGCCATAGGTCCTGATTAGTGATGCTCCATTTGTTAAAAGTATACTTGAAATAAATAAAGAATAAACACAATCTGCCAATGGATGCATATACAAAGGACGAAGGAATAGTTACAGAAAGATCAAATGTGCTTGGTGGGGCAAAAGAATTATACCAAATTGCCGATATACCATATAGAGATGCTAAAGTGGTGATTTATATTATTTTGAACATGAAAGAAATTAAAAAGCTTAAATCGGTTGTTGGTGGTTCGAGGAAAGGTATGAACAGCTTTCTAGATAGTTTGGATTATGTTTGTATGGTAATTAGTACGGAGGGGGACTTAAAATAATTCAATACCAAATTGAGAGAAATCTGAGGCATTGAATCTGAATTTTTAGATGGGAATACTACTCGCATACAGGAATTTTTGCTCACTTATATTTGAAAGGGAAATTACCACCTCAATCAGATTATACTAAGTTGAAGTGTCAAAGAGTTGCGCTTCATGAAAGGCTTAATGGTGCGAAAGAGGATTTCTTCTATCTTCCAGAGGATAAGTGTATCAGATTTTCTGCTGTGCCATTTGAGGCGGGGTCTGTGTTATGCACAGAGAGTAATTAAAATCTTTACGTACATATTAAAGAGACCCTATGAGAGGTC
>JALLPA010001840.1:0-16064 GCA_036939895.1 Thalassiosira exigua | reverse complement strand
CCCCCCCCCCCACCCCCCCCCCCAGCTGTCATGGACATCAAAGATGGTCCGTGAACTTTTTGCCTTCTGTTCCTCTCCGGCACACTCAGATACTCTCTGGGCGTGTGCAACTGAAGACTATTCCAGGGGGTCTGCAATTACAATGAGGCCGCCCCCCCCTGGCTGCCTCGGAAGTCAATGGCAATATCTGAACTTTCACGTCCTGTTGCGATGGGCAGAGACTTATGAACTTTGATGTTTCCAAGGTGATGAATGAGAACATCTGAACGAGCTTTGATGTACTGTGGCGATGAATGAAGATCTACAATGTACTGTCGCAATGAATGAAGACACATGAGCTTTGATTTTCCCAGGCAGTGAATGAGTGCTAGGCCCGGCACAAACACAAAACAATGAGAGGTGACCCTGCTCGCCAGTTACACTGGCGGTGTTCTTGAACACAAACCACGAAAGGGCAGGCGTCTCCATGACAAAGGCACACCATGTGAATCAGATGGTGCACGCCCTCAGTGAGAACGTACGCGCGCTTGAGAGCCAATGACAATAGACCATGCCCAGTGCTCAAGAGCCCGTGTCAAGAACCTCTGAGAGCCCCGCTGAGCCCTCAAGAACCTGAGTCAAGAGCCCTCAAGAGCCCGTAGCCCGTGTTGAGAGGCTACAAGAGCCCGTGTTGAGAGAACTGGAGGAACGTGCAACTGTGATGAATGTGGTGCAAATGCACGTGCCAGGGAGACCACAACCAGTGTCCGAGCCAAGTGCCCATGTCAATTGCCACAACATGAGTATGAGGAGCCTGGTGACAGTGTTAGAGGGCACGGCAGTAAGTCTGCAATGACAAACGAGCTGCAAGGACAAGCAAGCAGACGAATTCAGAGCAATAATACGAGGCGAATGAGGATGGTCTGTCCACCGTCCAGTCATCTTGGCTGGAGGGGAAATACTAGTATATTTTTAGAAAGGAATATGTTGGAGATATTTTGCATGACTTTGCAAGACTTTGCCCTTTGCCAGATACTTACTATTACCATTACCATTACCACCACCTCTCTTTAGCTTTCCTCCGCACAGTCAATAATAGAATGATGATTCCACAACACTCCAACATGTTTTGTGCAGACATCCACTCCGAAGGAGTGTGGGTCACGATTCACGAATCAAAAGTCCACAAGCACAGTTGTAGTTTTGATTGTGACGAACACAGTGAATGTCACAAAAATCAAAATACGGTCAATACTGTTCGGTGGCGACAACAAAACGATCAAAATAGACCGATTCTGCTAGGAGTGTTTTGGACATTTCAGTGGCGTTTCATGCTTGACACCACCAATGTCACACATGCTTATTTTTTGTGATCTCAATAGTGAGTGTGGATTAATTTCTAGTAACCTCACTAGTGAACGTCACAGCTGTGCAAATTGTCGTGGCCACGATCGTGAGTTTTGATGTTTCAAGTAGTTCATAACCAGTTTGAGTATTGTGTCATATACCAGTGCCATCACTCGCACTCACCCACACCAACAGGACTTACACGAAGGTTATAAGTATAAGGCAGGCGTAGAGAAAATGAACAGTTGGTGGATTGTCACCACCCATAGAGCGTGACACGTGTATCATAAGTTTTTTTTTTTTTTTTTTTTTTTTTTTTTTTTTTTTTTTTTNTTGAATGAACGACGATGAGCGGACCGCCTTCGGCGGTCACCGGACACAGTCTTTCAGATCAAAGGGGTTTGGGACACAAGGTCAAAAATCAGCTCAAAAATACTTGGTCTGAAATATTTATATTTATCTATTTTTTATAAATATACACCAAATGTAACATAAAAGTGGTCCATTTTGTCATTTGGGACATCGCATTTTTCACAGCAACGATTCCAATTGTAATCAAAAACCCATGTAATGACGGCGATCTAATGCATCAGGGAAATACGCTGCAGATCAATTTTCGATTACACAATTGGAGCTATTATGGCGAAACGCAGCTCTAAAATATCTTAAAAAATGTTTACCTTTTTCTATAATATTTGTAATATAGCAGATACAATCTCTCAAAATAAAAATTATACCTTCGTTATTTATATAATTTGGCCGAAATAAAGAGCGGTCTGAAATTACTCTGACATGACCAGGAAGATGTTTTTTTTCAAACCCATAGTGGCAGCTAATCTGAAACACGAAACGCCACACAGAGGCCAACAGTGGCCGAACAATTCCAGTACGACGGCGGTGCAAAGGCTGCCAACAGGGTTATCCACAATGGTGGAACGAGATTCGGCGGCGGACGCTCGTCTCCGCGAACGATCGAAGGAAAAATTCAAAAACTTTGTGATGCACGCGCTGTGCGCTCTGGGTGGTGACAGTCCACCAACTGTTCCTTTTTGCTGTGCCTGCTTTATATAGTCACTGATCAGGCTCCAGGGGGTCACAACCCCTTGCCTAGCCTGACCGAAGCAAAATATCCAAGACCACATTCGGTGCAGTCAAAGCAAAGATTATTGTCTGTAATTTGTTTAAGACTTATGTACGACAGCAAATCTTCGACTCTGAAAGGTTTTAGTCAAACGATGACAGTGTTTGCTACGTCACCGAGATGAGCAGGTACGATGGTGACAAGATCAAGATATGGGAGCCGTTCCGCTGGAGCATTGAGGGGGATGAGGTTGATGTCTAGAGGGGGGGAAATGTGAGGTGGGAGGTCGGCGCAGGGACGAAAACAGGGAGATGCTTTGCATCCACTGCCTCTCAAAACTCTAATATTAGAGTTTCAAGCCGACGGTGATAGTTACTTACGTATGTTGGTGCTAGGTAAATTGGATACTGCAAGAAACGAGACCTGTTGGCGTACACTCACTCTCCCCCCTAGGCCTAGGCTCCCCCCTCCTAGGGTCAGGAAAAAAATGCTTTTGTAATTGGGTCATTTTGGGGGGGGCTTAAAATATACTAACGTTACAAAAAATAAACTGAAATACAAAAAGCAACATAGAATGGCACATTTTACAGCTTCATTCATCACATTTGCTAGCATGATTTAATTCACTTTGTAGAATGCAGATAATCAACACTTCACTCTGTTCAGGTATTAAATAATGATTTACATCTGCCCCAATCATCTCTTTCACAAACTTAGCTTGACTGAAAACACGCTCCGCGCTGTTGCACTTGAACTTCTTGACACATCATGGACTAGTGCAACCATACAGGCATTATCTCTATGAGGTCTAGCAAAGAGGCGCATACTCATCTTAGGACAGACATGTGGAGTTGATTGCTGATGACGGAAAGTGGTGGGTGGTGTGTGTGTGCGTCTGTTTGGCTTCAGCCCATTCACAATATTATTCCTACACTCTACACGCGCAAGTTTAAGTTTCGCCAGATCGGTATATTTTAAACGTAGGAATACGTACATAATGTTTTTGTATTGTACCTTTTAAGTAATGGCCATATTGACTTTGTCATTTTGCCGAACCCTAGATACCTACGCCCCGCCCCGGGCCCGGGCCCGGCACCAACCATTTCAAATGGCGATGGCGGTGGCGGTGGCGGTGGCGGTGGCGGTGGCTAGTCGCTAGTCGGCGTTGGGGTGATAAAGCCGCGCCGCATGGTGGGTAGCGACGCAAGCTAGAGGAGAAGTGTGCGTTGGAGCTCGGAGTGGCCGGTAGGGTTGACTCTCTCGGTGTCAGTGGCCGACACCCTCCCTCCCCTCCCCCAGCTTGCCCCCAGTGCCCATTATTGACACCAAAACAATGGCGAACACTGAAGGATTATCGGACGCGGCATTGAATTCGCTGCTGGCAATGCCCTCCCCAGAGGAGGAGCAACGGCGGCAGCGATCTTCCCGCTCAGATCGAAATGGCGCGGCTGCAGCAGGTCATGCAGGCAAAACAAGTGCACCACTCTTCTCCCGACGAAGCCTTGCGCGTAGGGAGCAAATGATGGAGCTAGGACAGGGAGAAACACCCTCGGCGACGGTGATACGATCGTCTAAAGCCCCAAAAATCTATCCAGCCTCCTCTCTGAAGCCGAAGAGAAGTCAAATGGCATGCGTTGATGACATAAATATTACTGAACTGGCATCGCCCCATACAACTCAGGAGTCCAAAACAAACGGCTGCGATGACACAGTTGAATCTGTAGATGATTCCATGAAAAGTATTGATCATAGACCTGTCATCTTATCAGAGAGTGTACGCGAGCGCCCCATTACCAATCATGGTATGGACACACATTCGTCAGCGGCTGGCACAATGAAAAGGGAATCTCGATTCAAACAGCGGAACCGGAACAGAAATGAAATGGCAAAACCACCAGCAGGGGGATTCCCGTCGCTAGATATTGCCCCAGTTGGTGCTTTTACGCGCAGAGGCAAATCAGGTGGTATTTCTGATTCTCAAAAAGCCATAGGTCGGATAGAAGACAGATCCCGGAACAATACGCCTCCAGTAAAACCAGACGGATCCCGGGACAACACGCCTCCACTAAATCGAACCGGACTTGCCGACGCAGGCAACGGCGATGGATCAGCTTCTGATGCTATGTTAGCCAATATGTCACTTGATGAAATACGTGAGGGTTTAGATGAAGTGAAATCGATCCTTTCAGAAAAATCCATTGATTTCTTACGCAAAAGGGGACGAGTAAGACTCGCAAAGGCGAAGCAAACGGAATCGAGTGAGCCTGTCATTCTACCGACCGAGGAAGATGAGCCCCACGAGGTGTCAACCATGCATGCTGAATCAAGAATGCTACATAGTTCTTTGGATACTTGCAAAACCTTGACTAACCGCGAGGAGATTCAGCTTGAGGAGAATAGGAGCAAGGAGGAGAAGGAAAAGATGGCACAGCTCCTTTCTTCTGTCCGCACACGAGAAGATATGGATACAGTTTTTGAAGAAGCTTTGAAGTTGGGCATTGCAGCTGAAATGCCATCAAGTTCACTAGGTACTGTGCCAGGACAAGAGGGAATGTGCGAACGCATGACAAATCTACACATGTTCACCTCGCTGTTGCGGTCCACTGCTCCGAGACAAAGATTGCTTGGCGCAAGGGGTGTATGCAACGTTTTAGAGGAAGACTTGCGCGCTCGATCGTGTTCAAATTATCTAGACGAAAGGGAATCTATGCGAAAGTCTTACCCACCACTCCTTCCAGTCGCACTCCGTTGTCTGCTCGATGAATCGATTGCTACGTTCCAAACATCAGGCGGGCGTTTACTTCTCTCCATAGTCCTGAGGTGCCTTCATTCCCTTCTATCTCTTTTTGTCCATCCGTATCATGTGATCAATGTCAGCCCATCAACACTGAGCAGTGATGATCCTTTTGTTCTGTTTCAAACTTGTTTCATGAACGATATCTCTCACATCCCGCCAAGCACTGAGCTTTACCCACCAACGCAAATCAAACCTGTCGGCGAAGGGGCTGCGTGCTACAGGGCAGAATCATCAGCTGCCACGGCAGAGACGGACTCCAAGGCATTTTACGCGGATCCAGCATGGACTCTCTTGTCGCGGATGCGCATATTGCCCTGTCTATCAGATGTTCTGCTTTGTTTGTCGACAGATTATTCTATGGGTTTGGGGATATCAGCATCGACTACTGGCAGCATATGTGGAATTTTAGCCATGGTGGCCGCGCGTTCCTCCGGAGCTGCAGGCGCACTCAGTCGCCACCAAGGCATTCTTCCATTTCTAATCTCACATTGCCTCTCGCCTTCAATTGGCATGATGGGGAAAGAATCTGATGACTCTGAAAAGAAAGAGTGCGCAGCCACTCATGCGGGACTTTTTGATCCAGAAGCAGCGCTGCCTGCACTCATTCTCTTGTGCCACCTTGCACGGCAATCCAGGGACATTGCTGAACTTCAAATGCCCTTTCAGACAATCATCCCTGACTTGCAAGCGATTTTATGCGGGGAAGCAGAAAATGACAAAGAGTTAGAAGTCCAGATCTGGAGTCTTGTGTTGCTTCGCATTTTGATCAAATATGGCCTTGCAGCTGAACATGTGCAATCCCTCATTGGTATTCTAGCCCCACGTGTGGAATTGATGAGACCAGGAAACAGACTTGGAGCACATTGCCTGATATTTTTCGCCACGATTTGCAATGCATCAAGGACCGTTCAACTCATTGAAAATTCTCAAGGCTGTCAAACTTTGCCAACCATACCCGAAACTAACAATACTCTTCATATGACGGGAATATGGCTATCATCGTCTGTAAGGAACTGCATTAGCTCATTTCAGTCTGTGGTGATTGGAAACGATGAAAGTCACATGAAACTGGCTTCGGCTCAATTGCAACTTCTGGCATCTTATATGTCTACCGCTGCTCCCACGAAGGGAGCTAGTTCGATCCCCATACTGTCAAACAATTCCTGCTTCAAAGTGATTGAAGCAACATTGGTATCTGATATGTTTGGAAGTGCACTCGATATAGCACTCAGGTCATCCTTTGATAGCTTTTGGCACATTTGCAATGGCGATCGAGAGCATTCCCTGGAAAAAGAAGCTGTCGCATGTTCATTTGTCTCCTCATTCATAAGCCTTGTCAAAACTGCCTGCAAAGAGGGCTTAAACCCTGCACTGAATAGGAAAGTAATCGACAAGATCATTGAACGGCTGGAGAAATTCAGTGGACGTAGCTGTTCGTCACAAGCATCAATTAGAAGCAGCCTCCATCCTTCACGGCAATCGTGGTTTATCGAGTCAGAATTTTCGACGCTGCAATTCCTGTGTGATAATGATGATGGAGTGGGTGACATCCAGCACCTAATTTCACCTTTTGCTCTTTCTATCATTGGTAGGTTGAACATTGGTCATGAAGCAGTGGCCTTCTTCATTTTTAGCCAGAGAAAATTATTCCACGTGGAAGACAATGGGATGAAACTATCATGCGACAGCCTCCCGACACTATTCTTGAGAGAGCTCACCTCTGAAGACCGTGGGCTACAGTTGAAACAGAGCACAAAATTGAACTTGATCCACGACTCTTGTGGTGAATCTAGCTCT
This sequence comes from Thalassiosira exigua, assembly GCA_036939895.1. NCBI lineage: Eukaryota > Bacillariophyta > Thalassiosirophyceae > Thalassiosirales > Thalassiosiraceae > Thalassiosira > Thalassiosira exigua. Next base: position 9,063 of record JALLPA010001840.1, on the reverse strand, counting down.
GATTCATTGAGCTCTTTACGTTGTGCATTTGATTACTCAGGCGGATCAAATAGTTCTCGCGATGCCAAGTTTATCCTACCACTGGGTGGAATCTGGATTTGGAATGTACTATCTATCTCTGTGGCGTCTCGTCAGGATCAACCACCTGATGCTCCATCTATAGGCAATCATGAGCATCGAGGATTGGAGGATACTGTATCTCATGCTCTGGGCCTCATCCTTCAACTCGAGACGCATTCAAATGGATCGCATTATGTACGCTCGATCAACGATGGAGTGAAGCTCTACCACACCTCGAATGTGTGTTTGCTTCCTGAGGAGATATTGAGAAACGACTTCATTCTGTCAGCCCTTGAGCAACTGCTCAAACATTTCACTGGTCAGACCCGTAATGGAATGGCTAATGATGAGCACTGGGTCAAAGGCTTCGTCAAGGCATGTTTTGAGCACTCGCGCATATCAGCCGAAGATACCCAACGCCGCGACGAAGATGACGAAGCTACTTCGAAGCTTCATGGGATGTTAAGTGATGGGCTGGTCTCATCTGATGCATATTCTCCCAATGAAATCAAAGCTCTCGATGACTTTGTCGATGATATGTGCACCTCCTATGTTGAGTACGGGGCCCAATATTCTGCTTTCACCTATTTCATTCGGCTATTCCTCAGACATGACTTTCCTACTAGGGTCACAACTACTGTGCTTAACAAATTGCATCCCATTCTGCATCTGCTGACGATTGAAGAGGAGGATACAAACTCATTTTGTTTCTCCTTTACTGAATCCATCAGTGGGGGTCTGCCTAGTCGCGATTCTTCACGTCGAGACCCGAGCTCCCTACTTGATTCCATGTCCCTTTCACTCAAAAGCCGGGACAAAGAACTGCTACGGAATGATTATGTATACTTGCTCGTCGTTTCCACCCTGAGCCGAAACCTTGCGTCCTCATCTCAGCGTTGCGAGTGTGGCCTCCAGGCTATGAAGCAGCGGCTATCAAGAATGAGCGATGCGATCATCTATGATATCTTCCAAGTTGCTGAGAAATTTCTTCGGAGTGATGATGGGATGAAGGATAGTTTGGTCACTTGTGCGATGGAAATTTGTATGAATGAGCGAAATGGGCTCATATGGCAAGATGCAAGCACCCAAGAAGCCTGGAAGTGGAATTCATCCTGCGATTCCCTTTGGGAAATGCATGTGGACTTACTTAGAGACATTTTTTAATTACGAATAATATCTCTTATGTATTCTGTTCTCTGTGTGCAAGTATGGTGTGCGATTCAGAATCCACTCAATCTCAAGACATGCAGATTTTGTATCATCTCATCACTTATTCAGTGTCCGCCAACGGTCTTTGATTTGGACTTGATCCCTGTCTTTGAGTTCCACTGCATAAAATGCTTTGATATTTGCCCACTGGCCAGCCCCAAATCGATCGACGCCATTTCTGATAGCCGCGTCTTCCGTAGGTGTAAATTTGCGCCTCTTCCTTGCAGACTGTTTGCGAGAAATAACTGGAATGTCTCGGGGTGCCATTTCCTTTCCCTTCCAAGGGGATGGGACTTCACTCAATCCTTGTTGGTTCTCAGAGTCAGAATCGGAAAATTCCAACTGGTACCCCATTTTCTTATGGAATGATGGACCTTTAACAGCCTTTTCGCCTCGCTCTTTTCGTCCTTCATCATCCTCTGATTCCTCATCATTTTGGCTCGTTCTCGCCGACTCAGCGATTGCCAAAGATTTTTGTAGAGGGTCCTTCACTTTCTTGGAGAAGGCCTTCCTCTTCCGGTTGAGATCTTCACTGGCGCCACCGCATTTTCTGTCCACCTCTTCCTCTGATGACAATTCAACATTATCGTCTACTTCTTCTCGTTGAGTAGTTGCAGCAGCAGCACCCACAGAGGAAGCAAGATGTTTCCCCCTTTTTTGACGTTTCCTATCTCGTGCGGATGCATCGAATGGAGAGTAATTTTCATCTGGATCTGCACTGAGAGCATTTACATTCTCCTTGCCAATTAAACTAGCCATTGGCTTTCGATCTTCACTAGCACCAGTGGAACTATAATTGACCCTAACCAATTCAGGAAGCGGAAGTACCATGTCGGCCCAGAGACCGATCAATTTGAGGAATTTGTTTTGAAACCGCTCGAGGTCAAAATAACGAGAGTGAATATCATATATTGCTGTGATCTCACTGAGGGATTTCAAGTGTAATCCCACAGAGCGAGTTGAGCGATTAATTTTTTTGTTGACTTCCAAAAGATCCTTGAGAATGCGCCCATGCTCGCTATCATCTTCGTCTCTGAATTGCTCTTCGATGGCAGAGCTGGTAAGCTGGAAGGTGAGGGCCCAATAGCTTGCACAAGCAGAACATTTCAAAGTAGGGCCAACACTTACTTGAATGCAATGATATTTTCGCGCGGAATAACAACAGACTCGGCGCCTGATGCGGAACCCGTTTGGATGGCTGTTTCCAGATAAGGTTGGAGATGACTCAGACATGTGTGAAACTTCATCAAGGCCATCATGTTTTCGTATCCTTCAGTAAAGGCGATGTGAGAAGCACGCTCTTCGTTTACTTCATCGTCTTCTTCAGGGGGAAATTCCTCAGAATCACTTCCTGAGCGACCATTACCATCATCATCATCCAGTTCAGCTGGGAGGACAAACAATGCCGCGTCGTTCTGTAGCATGCTCTCCCTAAGGAGCTCGAATTGCACCATTATCTTTTTCCATTTTTCAGCCGTAGTGTCAACCAGGCATTCAAGGAGTTGATGTGGCCGGTAGCCTTCCGCGACTTTCTTGGGTTTTACATAGGCATGTCGGCCACACAAGCGCGACACGATGTTGGCAATACATGTGCGGTTGTACAAGCGGCCGTAATCATATTGGTGCCCGATGAGCCTACGGATAATGTACTGTTCCGAGACGCAAGGGGTAGGAAACGTTAGAAAAGAAAGAATCCCACAGGTGCCCCCCCCCCCCCCCCCATGTAGCTCTGAGGCACTTGTCAATGACGCCCGAATCCCCCCCTCCAAACCCTGGCCCCGAGAGACTCACCCTCATTTTGGAGATCAAGAAAGCCCTCCTCGCTACGCAATCCGTGGCCAGCATTTCATGACAGTACAACTCAAACACATCCAGTGAAATCTTCCGCGGATCAAGCGGATCGAGCGACTCGTAATTGTTCTCTCTCGTCGCCAAGTCGTGTGCGGCGCGGTCGCCGTCGGCGCGTTTGGCTGGAGACGTCATCCCTGAATAGGCGACGTTAAAGAGACTGGCCGACAGCGACGAATGAGGGAATCGCACCTCGTCGTGAGGGGAGGTTGACACGAAGAGGTCAAACGAGGTCAAATCGAAAATGCAATGCCAACAACAGCATTGACATTGGCCGCGCGCGCGCGGTTTGATCTGCTTTGATAGGGACGGATGGAGCGCGGAGGTAGGCTTGTGATTGTGAAGAGATGCCGAAATGAAGAACAGAAATCACAATCGTCCATTTACTGAATAACTTATTCCTATGTAAAGGACAAAGCAGAAATTGCATAAATACAAACTAAAAAATTCTAGGTACAGATGAAGATGGAATCAGTCCCTGTTCCTTTGCCTGCGACATTTCAAATGTTGTCACAGGGTAAGGCCCTGTAGCAGCATTAGGTACACCCCCTTCCGTACCCCCCAATTCACAACCATTTGCAAATAGATTAGTTTGACACAATGAAAATTCCACTTTGTCACCTCTATCTTGCTCAATTCTTGTGGGCATCTTGAGCGGCAACAGATGTGTTCCCATCCCAGGTCATCTGGCCAAGGTCACGGATCAAAATTTCTACGTAGCTCGTACGTGGGCGTAGAAATCCTACTAGTTCCTACGTATGCATGCGCGATCTGAAAAAAATAAAAACACAGCCGGCCGCCGATCTCCAGTGCCGAACTACGAATCGGGTTTCAAATGTCGTCAGTCGTCGGGTTTTGACCAATATTGTAGTCGACCACCATGATCGACCACCCGCCCGTCCGGCGGAAATCAGCCCATAGTGTCGGCCATGGTGTCCCCCCACCGCTAATAACCGTCGAATCGATGGACGGCATCGTTGTGAGCACGCGGATGTGATTTCCGCCGGGATTGGTAGGTTGAAACTACGTCTACAGAATTAGTTGTGTCCAGGCGGCGATCGATCGAATCGAAGTGTCGCAGGCGCCGGAGGCGATACGTCGGCGCCGTGGGGGGTCATGAACGGGCCGAGCGCTCTCCGTGGGCCTCACGGACCTAGTGGAGAAGCTTTTCCTCACTCGGTGGCTTCATGGGGCCGGCACAGCCGCCGCAGTGGCCGTCGAAGCGAGGGGGGGATTTGTCATGGTACGATGGTTGGTCGTCGGTCGTCGTAGTCCCCGTCGGTCATCACGAAAAAAAGGCCCGCGAGAACACGGACGAGAGTGGATATTTGTATTAATTCCTACGCCCAAAATAACAGCTAAGAAAAAAATCTCTCCAGGACAAGTAGATTTGAATTTACTTCTGCGTTGTTTTGTTGTTTGATGTCATTGTGCTGCTGATTGTTTGATTGTCCCCCATTATGTCTCTGTAGACCCTATCTCCATTTCATTCAAGGAATGCCCCACAACTTTCAAAAATTGATTATGGCCTCCTTTTCTGCCCCCACCCTCCCCAATAATGGTAAATTGGGCAACATTTAGCTCCATCTGGGCTGACATTTTTTTCTATATCCAGCAGTTTGATTGATTGTTGAGTGAAGACAACAAATTGGGTTCTTGTTGTGGCAATGGATGGTCGCAGCATCCAATGCTCTATGTGTCCTGATATGGTCCTTCTAGATATTTGGTGTGGGGGGTCAGAATGAGGGAAATGCAGCAAAGAGGCTTGGAAATAACCCCCCCCCCCCCATCCCGGAGGATGCGTTGCCTGGGAAGGGATGGCAAAAGCTGGTCCTCAACTTCTTCATTGGTTGTATAGGCTTCATTCCACTGATGACAAGCTCGTCCTTCCACCTGGCAGACATGGCCGGTGGGCATCTACTCCTGTCACGTGACGTCCCGCCCCACTGAGAGGCCGAAAGACAATATGTGTCTCAAATTTAGGGTGGCTGATGCCCATGGTGGCAACCAATACATCAATGAAAGACCTTTCCAAAATCCTTGGGGTATATGTTACCGCTATGATGTCTGTCAGTGCAGTAAATGTGACATCGATGCATTTTTGGGCGTGTCAAGGTTAATGCTAGACATTATGGTAACTAGTGTGTCAGCACCGTTGAGGTGACGCTATGATGACCACCAACAGTTTTCATTTCTCTTTGCTTCAATTTGTTGTGTTTTTGATTCATTTTACAAAATTGGTTCACTCTGCAGCCGTCATGCATATTATACTATTCCTGTCCTGGTACATTCAAGCAGGAACTATGTCTTGGTTTTGTCAGTGGAGAGTTGATGAGTTGAAAATCGCCCGAATGCCAGCGTACTTGTTGGTGCAAGATTTAGGAATGAGCAGCTGATGAAAATGGGTTACAGGAGCCGGAGGCATGATGCGACAAAAAATGCACGCACAAGTATGCATAATCGATATCTAGCTTGGCAAATGCAACGAGCTTCTACCCCGAGCTCAAGGCATGTGCATACTGCCAAGTCCGAATTTAGCCAATTCATTGCGAAATCTCCTTTCTGTCCCACTGTCTCAATGCATCAAATCATCGGAATATAGCCCGGCAAAAAATCACAGTTGATTCGGCCACCTCCTCCCCCCCACCCCTCTTTCCAAGGACACTGCCCATTTAGCAGATTGCCTGCGTGACGATCGAAGTTCTCTTAGCGCCACGTCCCCTCTTCACCGCCGTCTCGGCCATGTACCTGCTCGAGGGTTTGACCACTCCCATCAAGGCGCGACGGTTGACCGCGCCGGACCCGATGCTGCCCGCCAGGCTCGCGAGGCTGTCCCCGAGTTCCTTCCCGGCCGGAAGGTGCGCGAGCTTGTCTTCGGCCTCCTTTTCCATGAGGTTCCTCGCGCTCCCCGCGTTCATCTTCGAGCGGACGCTCTCGTATCCGCCGTCGTGGTCGTCGAGCACCTGGAGGACCTTCTTGAAGTGTTCCGTGAGGTCCTCGGCCAGGTTGCGGGTCAGGTTGCTCTTGACGACGATGCGGAACATGGTCGTGGCCTGGTCCACGTCGGTGAAGAGGTCCTCAAACACTTCGTTGGAGGGGTTCTCGAATCCGAGGCTGTAACCTGCAAAGTTGCGACGAAAAAAGCGATCCGTGTGCCATTTCTCAACAGAGGAACGGCGAATCGACGCATTGCAGCGAGGGGGGATCCTTACCTGGGACATACCAATGAGATTCGCTCAGCGCGTGCTGCATGTCGATGTCATTGTAGTGCAGACCGAGGTCTGGATTGAGCCGGGCGGCCACGACGGGGAGGCAACGGGTATCCCCGCCGTCGAGCATCTGGAACCTGCGGCAATGCGAGAAACCCAAGTGAGAAAGCGAATGCAAGGTACATCACTGGGCGACTTGACGAAGCCAAAACTCGCCTCTTCTTGCCAGTTGGCGCGTGGACGAGGTTCTTGAGGAAGTTTCTGAGGTACGCCGTGACCTGCATCTGATTCTCGACTTTCTGCTGGTATCCGTCAGTACCGAGCCTAAGAAGCTTGTAGAACTGGACGTAGGGTCCCGAGGCCGGACGGGAGAAGTTGAGGGTGAGGGAGTCCGAGGATCCACCCAGGTAGCTGCGCAGGGTAGGAGGTGGACGTTTGAGGATACGTTGCGTTCATGCTCCCGCCCGATGAAATCATCGAGACACGAAGGTACAATACTCACGTCACCGTGACCGCGATGTGCTCGGCGAGGTCCTCCCTCTGGCGGAACACGATCCACCCGGTGCCGCAGATGCTGAAAAGTTTACGCGCGCGTCACGTGAGCTCCTATGAAAAAGACAGAGCGAATTTTCACGCACGGCCCCCCGTCGTTTCCGCCGAAATGCGCGTCCCATTCTCCGCTCACCTCTCGCCGAACTTGTGCCCCGACGCCGATACGGTGAGCACGTTCGGCAAACGGAAGTCGAACGGCTTGGGCGTGCCCTTTCCCGACATCTCCTGGAACGGCGCGATGAATCCCCCGCTCGCCGCGTCGACGTGCACCCCGATCTGCCACCCCATCTTCTCGTTCAGCTTCCCCACCTCCTCGTCGATGTCCCAGATCGGATCGTACATCCCGTTGTAGTGATTTCCGAGGATGCCGACGACCGCGATGGTCTTCTCGTCGCACAGCTTCACCAATTCCTTGGCGTCGACGGCCATCTTGTCTTTGACGAGGTCGGGCTTGACGAGCTTGGCCTCGACGTCGAAGTAGCGAAAGAGCTTCTCCCACGCGGCTTGGTAGCACGAGCTCATGACGACGTTGGGACGGACCGCGAGGACTTCCTCGTGGGAGAGGCCGTGCTTGGCGGCGTACCACTTGCGCCAGCGGAACTTGAGGGCCAGGCCTGGGGGACGACGGCGAGGTATTGCGGGGGGTTGGATTATCGTCGGGGCGTCGATCGGAAGCGGCGGACGAGCCGCGTTGACGCCGGGAGCGAAATGCCCGTTCGAAGCAGCGACCGCTCAACCGCCTCCTTGTCCTCGAGAGCTTTGGAACTCAGTTCTGGAATGTGATAGCGGAGCAAGAGGCCAGGGGGGGGACGGGAACGAGTCCGAGCGTGACAGTTCGGAGTATGGTAAAGGCAACCGACCTGCCTCCCCCCCGGAGCTCAAGGTTTCACACACGCACGCTATAGCTGCGCCAAGCACGTCACGCTCCGCCTCGGACTCGATCATCTCTCGACGGCCTCATTCCATCCGCCCGAGACAAACTGCCTGGTAGCTCCGCGCCGAGAGAAAAACACCCAACGCATCATCCATCCGACGACGAAACACGAAAGGGAAGAAACTCACCGGCCAGCAAACACGCCTCGGTGGACCCCACCGTCCCGGCTCCCGAGTAGTTCTCCCCCTCGGGCGGAGCGGGAGCGTGCCACATCTTGGCGATCATGTTCACCGTCCGATCGTGGAGCATGATCGACGCGGGGTACACGCTCGCGTCGGCGATGCTGGATGGGTAGGCAGGTGGTAGGTGGGCGTGCGACGCAACGGAAAAAGTTTGTAAGAGTCGAGGGTCGGATGAAAAACGTCGGGCCGCGACGCGAGGGATCTTAGAGACATAAAGAGAGAGAGACCGGATCGTTCGGCCCCGGTGAACCCCCCGCGCGGAAACGGGCGAGACGCGAAGAGAAACGAAGAACGTAAACTCACTTGATCTCGGCGCCGATGCTCGCGACCTTCCGCTCCTCCTCCTCGCTCACGACGTTCACGTACGAGCTCGTGTTCAACCTCGGGTTGAAATCCCCCAAGTGTTGATCTTCGATGAGCTCCAGCACGAACTGGGCGGGCAATCCTCGCTTGGGGATCTCCTTGAAGGTCAGGGATCGCTGGGCGAGGGGGCTCGAGTAAAACGTCGTGTTCACGCTGCGGTGGTGGTCGACGTGTCCTTCGAGGGTGGCGACGGTGGCGCGGAGGGCTTTGGTTTCCGCGAGGAGGGAGGCGATGATCGCGTCCTTGTCTTGGCCGTCGGAGCCGCCCGCTCCGTCGTCCGAGGAGCGGCGGGCGGAGCCGTGGTGGGAGCCGGAGACGACGAGGTTCTTCGTCTTGGACGCGAGGTCCTTCAGATCGGCCTTGAGGTTGAGGGACGTCATCGTCGCTTTGCTGGGTTGCTTTACTGGAGTTGAAGTGACACAGTGGATACGAAGCAAAAACGATGTTGCGATGAGGCGAGCGAGGATGTTGTGCGTGAGCGTGTTGTGAGCGGATCCATGCCTCGTAGGTACGTGCTGAGGGGGGAGGCAGAGCGGGTGAATAGCGGGCAGATAGTTAATCGTTTACAGGCGGGCATTTTTCATTGTCGAGCTTTACATACAGTACCGTAGGTTTGGAGTGTAATGTATCAACCATTTTTGAACGCGCCCGAAGCACGATCAGACTGGGGTTTGCATCTAAATCTTTCGAAGTCTAATGCTATTTT
>JALLPA010001839.1:0-10019 GCA_036939895.1 Thalassiosira exigua | reverse complement strand
GATCGCATAATTTTATGAAGTTTTTTGTGCTGGTGTGGAATTTGGTGGAACTTTTCTTGTGGTGATTGGGTGGTGGGGTAGGCTTTGTCTTCGGGTTGTTGGTTCCATGTGTCGTGTCTACTTGTAACAAAGCTTCGGTCCTTCGGTGTTCGGTGCCGAAGCGAGAACAAGCTTCGTGAGGATGTACCTTAGGTATTGTAGATTGCTCTGTGGGAGCTGTCCGTGGTGGGAGAGTGCCCCCGGCCCGCCCAACCATAGGTACCTACGAACCTACAAGCTCTGTCATCCCCCCAAAGTTTGGAGCCCATTTCTATTATCAAAGTAGCAGTCCATGACTTTTCCATAGCTTTATTTCCACGTATGCACTTTTCTAGGTAGTGGGCATTACGCCCACTGCCCACTCCCGCTGTTGAAAGGCAATGAACAGAAAAATCAGTCAACAAGATTTCCAAACCTCAACTCCGACTGGTAAATTTAAACAAGCTGATAGGGTCACCCATCGCATTTCGTCCTATGGAAGATGATCAACAACCTTGTTGTTGTTATTAGGGAAGGTCACAGAATGAATTGATGACTAATATGAGGGAAAAGGCTAAGTGTATTACAAATTTTAGGTCTTTGGCGAATGAAAACCCTTTGGCGTCGCGATCAGAGATGACAACAATGTTTTTTTCTTGCCGTGCACGCGCAACATGGCTCCTGTGTGAAAGAGGCTTTTGTTGCGTGTTTGTCGCGCGGAAAAACCTTCGTTGTGAAATCGATTCGGCGGCAGGTAGCAACTCGAGTGGAAGGTTTGTTTCCCAAAAGACCTGAAATTGTAGTAATACGATCAAAGAACTATGGTCAGATATTGCTTCACTTGGATGAATACTGTCTTAATAAATATAGATGATAAAAACTAGAAAGACGCCAATTTGGCTCTAAGAATCTGCTCAGAGTTCAAAAACCTGGATACCACTCATATTCCAAACATTAGTCCTCAATCCTCAATTATCTCCATTTGCAGTTGTTGCATTTCATTGTTCAATAATTTCATATCCCTCTCCACTGTCACGGTAGTACACACAACACCAAGATAAAATTCGCTGAAACTGAAGTGTTCAATAAATTTACAGCAGTGGAGGGAACTGTTGTTGACCATCTAACCCTCCCAACTGATGAATGTTATATTATCTTGTCTCTTTTCCTTGCCCTATTACTAGCTACTGAATGAGAGTGAGATGTATCTGTGGGGTCATCGTTTCATCCATTATCATCTCCAACTAGTAACCAGTGACATATCTCTCCCCATATTCCACTCGTGCACACTTATTAAACTTGCCCTTTCCTTCGCAGTCTCATTAGTTTTTGAACAAGATGAGATAATTTTTTTCTGAATTCAAATATTACTAAAATTGACAGAATAAATGTATCGTATCACCATTTCTCACGTACTTCTTCGATCATCATCTAGCATCACCCATTGTTCGATATTTATTGACCTAAGCCTAAGGCCTAAGTCTGGTATTTGATAACTACATCAGCAGCAAAAAATGCCGGGTTCTGGGGTCATTCACATGCATAAAAAAGACTTAGAAATTGAAGAGTTCTTATCCTCCTAAATCTAGGACAATATGGCAAGATGGGCAACTTTTTTTCAACCTAAGAGCTAAAAAACAGGTCCACCTAGATCTCCCAGAAAATGATACCATGCCAGTAACTATGAGGTTCATAATGCTAGATTTTTTAGAGCTGTAACTCGCGTTTGCGTTGGTAAAGATACGGCGTGGAACCTCCAGGAGATTTTTCACATGAAATGATCTGATTTACTTTGAGCAGGTGATTGGTCTTTACTATGGTTGCATGTAATATTAACAATATTGCTATATCACTATACAATGCCACTCATGTTGTAAAAGATAAAATAGGAAAAAATGAATATGTTCATTTCAAGTAACCCATTCTAAAGTTCATAGACAACTTCTGTATTAGAGAAGAAACACGCAGCAGGGTCCAAATATTTTCTAACAGACTTTTGACAAGTGAATATGTTGGTAGATCTACGGTTCATGTTGATGGGCGACATACCATCAATTGAAATGGTGATGTGTGATGATTGACGAGCAAGAATGATTTACACAAACAGCAATTACCTACACAAATCTTCTCACACATGTGAGTTCTCTACAATAAAATGGCTGTCAGTTTATTTGTCGGCGAGGCTGCTCCCCCAAAAGTCACCCTCTCTTTCGGTGTCATATTTGGTGACTGACAAACTAAGCTGATACATCCGCATCCATCATCAAATATTGAGGATGCATGTCTATTTTGGATACATATAACGTCCCAGGACAAAATTGACGGAGAAGTGGGGCTGATAACTACTTAGTGTTAGTTAGTAGTCATTGCAATCTCTGTTTTGCATGTATTACAAATATACTACTTTAAGCAGACAGCTTTTTCAGCCTTGAACAAGCTCATGGTCTTGCATTACCTCCAATAAAAACCCTAGAGTGTACTACAAAATTCTCAAAGACGCCCCCACTTTAGATGCACACCTTTCTCCCCACATGTAGGCAGCTAGAAATTTACTAGCAGGAAGAAATGAGGAAGAGCAAGTCTGTCTCCCTGGGCATCTCCCTAGCCCAAGCACCATAGGGGCCAGGCACAATGCTCCCTTTATTTCTCAAGTCTATAAAGCCCAAAATGTGCAATGTGATGTTTCAATACTAGCATTATGTCTTTTCTTCGAATTTTCTCTATTGGGATTCATTTATAAATTATATTGGTATATACTACAGGAAAATCCAATTGAGGGTTAGTGCTAGATACAATACTCTAGTCAGAGGCTTTCACAAACCTGCCTTGCACTTGCAACGCACCAGGGGTTTGGCCACCGTGCAGGGGAACCCTGAGCCTGATTATATAATACGTGCAAGTCTCCTTTTGTCAACCTGCTGTAATGATCAGCAACACATCATCTCATGTAGAGTTAGAAATTTTGCAAAGTATACTTGGACTACTGGAGCATATTAGATTGTCTTGATGGGTCTAAGACCAGGACGGTCTGGCTGTTTGAGTCGATCACAAAAAAAAACAAAGCCATGGGAATAAAAGTTTGCTATCAGATTCTAATAGTCGTTTGGGTTTAGTGGCACCGACTTACACTTTGCCCTGACTTGGAGTTACATTATATGGTACTAGTATCCCAGATATCAACTAGCATTATCAGAAAGGTGGCCTAAAATCTCTATCATATATCATATCATCATGTCTTGCACTTAGAATAATGTTGAGAGAATAGTTTTATAGGGAGACTTTTTGGGGCATAACTCATACCTTCTTTGTTAGCATTGTGAAATGTTGTAAACACAGGCAGAGGTATTCCCGCACAGCTACTCTGGCGAATTGCATCTGATACATTGTAAGTCATTCAGGCCCATGACCACTGGCCTCTAGATATCTCAAATAACAGCAGATAAGGCACAGATGCTTTCAATTTTTCCTTTCTTGATTCATTCATTCAAAGTAGTCATAATGCAATAAATACTCGGTAGATGAATTTATTTTGGATCATAGGAAGTGGTTTGGTAAAATATCAAGAACTCATAAAACTCACTTGGCAGGTATCAAATGACTATTGACATTGAGCCATACTAGTGCACCAAATCCTTCAACTTCAACGGTAAAAACAAAATTAGTATCATGTGACTTCAAGACACAGTATCTGCAAGCTTTGGTGCTCTTTGCTTCAATTCTTTACAAAATGCAAATAATTTAACCCTAAATAAAGTCATATCAATATAGTCAAAATGCTTTTATGCCGATGATGTAGGATAGCTCTCCTCAGCCTCTTCCAACAAAGCTTGCACACCTAATTCGACAGGAACCCAAAATTTACAATGTATCTTTTGCTATGAATGCATCCATGGATCCACTCCCAATCCCTGCTCTGTTGTTTGTTTGGGAAGGACAATCTAGTCATTTGTGCAGTCAGTACATCATTACATCCAGGGGCGCTCCCTACAGTTCATGGTTGTCAATGTCAACAGAAGAAATGGGTTATCTACAAAAATCACGGTCAAATTCCAGGGTAATACCAAACTGGACTGGGTAAACCGTTTCTCATTGATTGAGGGATGTAACAGTAAAAGTTAATTTTAATGATGGGTTCTTTGCGGTTGTTATGCATTTTGGTCTAAAAGGGTTTCGTTTGCCGATGACAGAGTAAGTATTCAACTAACACATACTCTACTCCGTCATACCAAAGTAAGTGGAAGGCTAAATATTTTTGTATGGATCTGAAATAGGTCAGATGGCCGGCCCATAATATTTCATAATAATCTTTGATCAAATTAAAAATAATTTGAAAAGGTGTTGAACCTTGAACCAAGTAAAGAAAAACAGCAATAGGATCGATCTTTCTTCTACAATGATTCAGCATGGCCTTGACTCATACCAAGAAGGTGTCATCTGGCATAAATCATTGATGCAATATTGCTCACAAATAGACATATGGACCAAAGCTCAGGGATTTTGAAACATTAACAATATTGGTGACTATTTCATATAGAATAAAAGCCACTCCTTTGTGTTCATTATAAGTTTGAAATAGCTTTTCAATGTTGTTGGGACTCAACGATCAAGTATTTCCTCTCAACTACATCATCGATGTTGTGGGTGGGATCAATGATATCATCAGTATGTAAACTTGTGCACCAAGTACTGACAAACTAAGACAAAAAATGTCTCGTGGATGCTGTAATTCTGCTAAAAATCCCCCTGAATTTATCTCATTGCTTAAAGATGGAGAAATGATTATTTGGAACAATTTGATATCAATAAAAAGAACCAGCAATCATTGATTTTGCTTCTCAATGGAATAGTACTCTGATGCTTAAGAATCCATTTAGCTCCATATCAGTTGAAGAATCAATTATTCAGAATGATAGTATTGATGATATCAATACATAGTAATTATTAATCCTTGACGCTATCTTTTTATGATTATTTCGATATCAGCACCAAAGATACTGTAATGTCTGGGCACATTTCCACGCAGTAGCACACCAGCATTTGAAACCTGCTGTGGTACAGCGTAATTTTGGCGGTATAATAAGAAGTTGTAACCTTAGTAATTATTCCGCTGTAACCCTACGGTTGACGATATATTTTTTATGTGCAACACTGCACAACAGCACCACAAATTCCTATGTAATTTTGTACCGCAGAACGATAAACATTTAATCAGGCGCGCTGCCGTACAGCATTTTGTAGCACTCTACGTACATTGTCATCCCTCCTACCCAACAGAAACTCCGAACTACATGGGATGACCGCGAAAAACCACCGACCACATGCCATGACGCCATATGCACCATGGCGTCCCCTGGAGGACAAACGCCCCCCTAGCACCCCCCCTGACGCCCCAAACCCATCACCACTGCACCGAATTGTCGGTCGGCGTCGTGGGGGTTCAGGGGATACCCAATATGCCGGGGGCCCTGGTGTCTAGGCTGCACCATGGCCTGTTAATGTCAAGCCTCCTATGGTGCGGTTTTGGTCACCCCCGGAAACTTCCCGGCGGAGCCGATCAGAGGAGGCTGCGCCGCCCATGACGGCCCTCCGCCCAAGCCGCCGTTCCATATGTACGAGCGACAACCTTGGCATCACAGGGATGCCAAGGTCGTCTCTCCAGGGCAAGTTGGGGCGGCAATAGACCACCATTTGGCCCTTTGGCCCCAATTTAGTGGACGCCATCGGCAGCGATCCGATGCAAAGGTCACCCTACCGAGGCATTGGATCGCTGCCAATTGTGCCTAAACGATACGGATCAGCCCTTCAGCTAGTGGAGGGCCGATCCGTATCGTTTTGGCGCCATCATAGGCCGGGAAGATTGCCAACATGGAGCGGATCGGGGGGGGGGGGGCAGCAAAACGCTGCGGGGCAGCAGCACCTTTGACATACGGGGAAAGGGTTGAAATTAAAAAACGCTACCCTACAGCGTCAAATGGGGTGTGCCCTTACATAATGATAATGGGATATATATTCATGATTGAGGATAATATGATCTTTCATTAGTGTAAAAATTAATTAAACAAAAAACGCATCATGAGCACGTTTGTTATGTCCAATATGTTGTCCGCATGATCAAACAGCAACAAAAATGGATGTTAGGTATAAATTATTACAGAGAGCAGCTACAAAAAGATTTTATTGTTAATTTAATTGTGGTAAATTGCCCTTTCATAAATAAACAAAAATGTTATTACTGTGTGCTTATAAAGCAATGACTTTCCTCTCAAGGATGGTGAGAGAAGATTTCCCTACATGGCCAGACAGATATTGTAACTTATCTTGCCTAATAAAGAAGGATACGTCAAAACTCTGTTTCCTCTTTACAATAGCAGACATCTACATGATCCAATGGATATGAAAATTGTCAAGGGTTGTTTTTTACCTACTATGAGTTTTTCTCATGCACATTAAAATGGCGACCATCATAATGACACCGCGGTTGAGAGTGAACAAGCGAACATTTCACTTCTACTAGCCGAGTCGATGTATGCTGTGGTGACCATTAGTCATGATCACGAAACAAATCACTTCCTTGTCAATGGACTTTATTTTGACAGGCGAAGGATCGATATTTTGTGCAAGACTTGATAGCCCCTCTGACACCTAACAAGCCATTGTCTGACACTGGCAAGCTGATGGAAATGTCCCATGCACCATGGAAGTAGCAAATTGGGAAGACTTTGAGCATTTTATCGCTTTGTAGTTAGCAGAATTAGCAGCAGTTAGACTCCTAGGACTGTCACGAACACTCGCTCGTTGTAGTTGACAATGGCCATCTGCTTTATTAATGTATGAGGTTGAGGTTTTAAATATGGACGGTTGAAGCTTTGTCACAGAACACACTTAAGTAAAGTTGTTTGTAGAACAACTTTTCAATATCATCTTATTTGACTTTTTCATTTGAATAGTGTAAACCTGCTAAAATAAAAGCCTTTTGAATTCACAGCCTGGATTGACCTTAATATTGTCCATAAGTGGCCATCTTGGGTCATTTCTTATCCCACTCATCCTGGGAACACAATTTGTACCGAAGTCTATCTATGATGTGGCTATTATAACCCTCTGCTGGAACATATGCATGTAATGCTTTTGGGGTTCAATGACCGACTGCTTACACTCATTCATGTTCTGGGTGCGACCAATACCTTGTCATTCCATAGGTTGTCCTTTCAAAATCAGACCGCATTTCTCATATGTACTATCTAGTATTTTGGGGCAGCAAGGAGACTAGTACGCCATCAGTTATTTTGCTAGCATATTGCATTGCTTAATCAGGATATGAGTTGCATCTTTTGTGTTACAATGTCAAAAGATAGAAAACTTGTTTGTCGTGTAGCAATTTCTCAATAAGATCAAGCGGATGTCCGTTATTAGGAATTGGTTTTGATTCAATTTGACACAATGCTGCGACGATAAAACTCCCCTCACACTGACACTGTTTGTTGTGAGGTATGTGTTGCAGTTTTCATAAGGCAATTGGGGTTTTAAAGATTTCGGACATTTCAAACTCAACAGGCATAACGTCATTGCTTGCCGTTACATTTTTATCCATAGTACTTTTCAGATGCAATAAACACATTCAACCAAGAAACAAAGATCACACCAAAAGAATCAAACCAAGACACGAAAAACATATCACATTGAGTCCAAATAGCAATTATGATGGCAGACTTCAATAGTAAAATATTTCCCAAGTTGGTAATTACTTAGATGACAAAAAGGATTATTTTACAGGGTAGCAACATCATCATTGGACTCGCATATTGTACATCATGGCCATTGTAATCACCAAATTCGAATATTTGATTTTCAATTCCTTTTAGCATAACACCAATCCAAGCTTCGATAGAAGGTTGGAGCTATTCAAAAGGGAGTTGGAATGGCAAGGCCGACCACTTTCGTCGTTGCGGGTTCGTGTTGTTCATCCGCCAATATTTAGCGATAAAATCGGTATTATTTACTCCTACTTTTGATTGTACGTAGGTACCCATAGAATGTGGCGATAATACTGAGGTATCTTCCTCCTGTAAAGAAGATTGTGGCGATGTGTGTGGACGAAGACCGATTTGACATTTGGCATAGGAACAATACTTATTTCTATGTAGGTACCCATGTTGGTAGTGAAAAATACCCCTGGTCCTTTTCAAACTTTTGTTAGGGGTCCTTTTCAAGCTTTTCATGCGCTTTACCGGTCATTTTCTCCCAGGGGGGACTGTTTTCAAAAATTGGGTGATGTAGCACTGTAGATACACCCGGCCTATCGTGCGTAGGATACATAAGTATCATGTTATTCAAAACGATCTCCTCAAAGCACGGTCAAATGGGTAATGACACGCATGATATGCGCCGTGCGTGGGGAGGGGGACATCTTTTTGTTAGCTCCCACAGAACTTCGGATCCCTAGAAAAATCGATCACGAGGGATTTAGCAAATCTAGTTTTTATCGCTGAAAGATATGACTCAGTGCTAACAAATATGTCTCTAACATGTAATAAATTCCCCTGGGAATGATTTTTCTCGTCGGGTAAATTCTTCATTCTACTGCAATTATATCCGATGCACTCCCTTTTGGAGTGCCGATCGTGAGAGGTGTGCAAAAAATGTCGGCATCAAGTTTAAAATCGCTCTCTTTTTTCACGTAGAAAGGCAGCCCCCTGATCATCGTTTGTTTTCTCGTAGTTTAGTCCTTACCCATTTGACCTTGCTCGAAGGGGGGGTCCTTTTCTACTTTTTGTTAGGGGTCCTTTTCAAGGCCAGATCCCAGGTTCCTCGTCTTTTGGGGTTGGAGGGGTCCTTTTCACCACCAACGAAAACTATGGTAGTTTTGGATAATTGTTAGAGCTGGTAAAAAGGCGAAAATAACAGAAAAACGATTTTATTTTTTAAAACGATTATCGCAGCTTGACGCTTTCTCGATTGAATAGTGTAAATTCTATGGCTCTTTCTTACCATGCTTATTTTTCTTTCAACACAGGTAGAAGACATTTGCGATCCACTGACTGAGTAGGCTTTGCTTTTCATTATTCAATCTATGTTTTGATTGGGGATAATGCATTGAAATTTTCCCTATTAGATAAGATCCTTGTCACTCATCAGAAACCTACCTAAGACTGATCTGGTCTGCAATGGCTAAGATGCAGGCTTTCACGACCAAAGGCAATGCTTAGACTAAATGTTTGCATTAGATCTGCCAGTTTGATCAAAACATTTTGAACAATAAATATACATTTATTGCCTTAGATTGATCATTTAACTTTATTGGTACAGACATTCTATTTATGAACACACTTGAAATTTAAAGATAACACTGTAAGACTGATCCGATCTTAAATGTCCAGGCTGCAGCAAAATGTGATTATAATACAATAATAAATTGATACCGACGTAAATATAATGTTTACATCAAACTGACTTATTTGATGTTGCATATTTTGCACAATAATATCCATTTATAAATATCCATTTAATGACATTGACTAACAACTTTTGTTTACTGAAGCAGTCGTTTGTGATTGGAATTGGAGCAAAACTAGATATCGGATACTGGGTTTACTAACTGCCATCTCTAGTATAACATTTTAAGAACATTAACTCTTTGTGTCCCAGAGCGGACACGCGACGCACAAAACCACAAAAACCCATGTTATTCTGGCATATCCGATGATGGCCTGTGTTCCGCTGCTGCTACTGAGCGCCAAGTTGGACGATGGCAGCTGCTGAAAAGGGGATAGTAAATCTCATTAGAATATCTTTATTTTTGTTTCATCGTAAGCAGTCATTGCCGAGCTAACGGCGGCCGCCTGTATCTACCAGAAGAGCATGTCCTAGGTACGAACTTACCTAGGTATGTATGTCAGTGATGGGTTGTCATCCCAGGTCAGTCACTCGCTATCGTACAATACGTAGGCTCGACCACGGATCGGCCGAAAAAAAACTCTCTCTCTCTCGCTAGGTACGTACCT
>JALLPA010001838.1:0-10019 GCA_036939895.1 Thalassiosira exigua | reverse complement strand
CGCTGGTCCCCCCACAGGGGGGGTGACAGCGGCTGCCACGAGCTCTGATCTGATTTAGTGGGCTTCCTCGACATGTCCACCATTCAGATGTTCTGGCAAGAGGGCCGCTTTAGCTACCAAATTGAGATAGTGATCACAGATTGTTAGAGCGACGGTCGCTGAAACCCATGCGAAAAAGTTCTGCCCAATTAGTGGGTCAAGTCAAAATTGATTTCTGATCCAGACACTCTCGGGACTTTAGCTGACCACTAAAATACATCAATGTACCCCCTATGTAGATATCTTCAGTTAAAACCTACAATATAATAGTTAGGAGTACAGCATACCCTTAAAAAACTCAAGAACTGATACATAATAATATTGAATTCAAGGGTGAAATACCTACACAAACTTTGCACCCTGAATAAGACATGTTCCCGATGGTAGTAGATAATTAGGACCAAAATGAGGGTTCATTGAACTCGTCTCAACAATCAAGGGCTTTCCGCCGATTTGCCATTCAAAGTGATTTTTAGCGAAGCATTTTTCCCCAACTCCAAAAATCTTGGCGCCCTTACCCCTCACACTCTCCCCACCCCCCCCCCCTCCAGCTCCAGCCCTCGATCACTGTATACAATGTTCGACGACTCTGCTGCCGCCGCTTTTGAGCAACATTGTACTTCCCCCCGTGGGCCAACCACGCCTTTGCATCTCCAGCGGCAACGGCATCCATGGACAGCCGTCGTGTCTGCTGGTTGCGCTCGACGGGACGTCTTGAGCGATGGCGGCGACGGAACCCACGTCTGAGGACGTACCGTCCCGAAGATAGATCTTGCAACGAGCCTTTTGCAAGCTGGATGGCACCTATGCCGCGTTCATCAGAGGCAACCGATATGACCCATCGAATGGATCGACGGTCATCACCCTTTCCGATGCCGCATCGAGGGTGGGTTTCGAGCCGACAGCCAAGGCGCCCAAGAGGGCGTGGATGTTGCTTAGGTTTATGATGTGGATATTGCACGGATTTGGATGTCATTGTCCATATCTCCGTCAATACCGGCCTGATCACGTTTAGGAAACCACCATCTGTCATTTCATGACTGTTCCGATCATGTTGGTACTTCAATTGTCGAAAATTGACCTGTTTGGGGGGAAGGGGTCATCATTTGAAGTCAAACGTACAGTACGGGAGAAGTGCCGCATGCTTACAAAAGTATGATAACAATACTGTCGAGTTTTTGCCTGATATTTGTAGCCCAAGGACAGCTAGGATCTCAGAATCCTATCAAAACACAATTACAATAAACAATTGTATGTTCATCTGTTGTAATCTACATAGAATTTGACAATGATAACTGGCTTACCGAATGCCAAATTTTCTTATGGTGACATTGATTGAGTTATCCAAGCTTTGGTAGAAGGTTAGAGTTGTTTAAAAAAAAGGGTTTAAAGTCGACACCCTGCAGTTTTTGTCTTTACGTTGTTGTTCATTATTCATAGACCCGCGAAGATCTGGCAATAACAATTGGCAATTCTGTGATGCGAGCCCGCCTGGGGGAAGATGTCGATTCAATGGACTTACGGGTGAGAAGGTGTGAGTTATTGTTCCACGGCCGCGCAAATAAAACATAGCAAACGCCACTCTAAATAATATTATTACCACATCGTACCGCGGTTGTTTTACGTAGAAATATACCCATTTATCTGTATGATATGTACGCGTGTCGTCGCATGAAACCAAACAGAAACGGCAAAAATAATGACAAAATACTACTTGCCAAAAACAAGGGGCAGCAGGGTGCTTCGTCTATCCGTCTATCACGTCAGAAATTTTAAGCCTCCAAGAAGATGTATTTGGCGAACAAACTACACTAAAACTAGAGTTTCACACATCGTGATCACACATCTGCTGTTATAACTTCACTAGCCTTCATAAGCTACCTCTACCTGATTACCCCCCCTTGAATTATCAATGTTGCTCTGTCAACAAAGAAGACTGACATCAAGCCTAATGTCATACTTGACGACGATGATGATGATATTTTATCCTTACTACTAAGAGTTTCTATGCCCAATCACGACATTGAGATCGTTGAGGCCATGTTCCCTAAAAATGTAGGCTTCTCTTGGCAGTTCTTTTACGTATCTCATGTTGTCATCACGAGCCCATGACTTGAAAAGTCAGCGCTATCATATGTCATTCGGCACCATTTAGTTAATGGTTTTATATTTTCAGGCCACAATTTCCGTGATGCATAATTTTTTTGAAATCCCCAAGATTGACAATATGTAAACTAGATTCAGGGTAGTAATCGTGGACATCCCATCAATTGGCCAGAGACTCCCACCAGACGCCATCTAAACAACGAGCAAACACATAAAAAATGCATCTTTCGTACTATCAATGTATGTACCAATTGGTCCAATTTGAGCATGTTGCTGATCTACCAGGGGTTCTTCAGCGGGAGTCCAGGATGAAATCTCAATCCTTCTCTGATACTGTTAATTTCTTTATTGGAAATGGGCTCAAAGCTCAAAGTACGCCTGGATAATGTATGCATCACTCAAATCCCTTTGAGCTCGAACATTGCAACTGCTGGACACAAGTTGCAAGGAATGTCCAAAGATATTGATTGTGAACTCTTGGAGTATTGGCTTTGCAAACTGGATTTATGTTGTGTTGTCGAGAGTCAGGACACTATCGGGGCTTTATTTGTGTAAAAAGTTGTACTATCGGGGCTTTATTTGTGTAAAAAGTTGTACCTCCAACGTCCATTCAAGGTGCCAGAAACCCTCCTAAAGTTTGAAAAGAGGATAAAGTCGCTGGAACAAGTACGATATCCCGGAGACCAGCAGACACAACAATCATTTATGACAAATTATTTTGTGCATGTTTGTTACCGAAGCTTGCCGCTACTGCGCTGAATGGTCTTTTCGTAGGTGTGTAACCTTTCTCTACTAAGATTATCTGCCACCATGGTCGGGATGCCAGCGCTCAAGGAGGGCCGGGAGTGGAAGCCCGCGGGGGGCGGGACCACCATCATTCGTACCTAGGTAGGTACGATACTTCCACTCATTTCATCCCATTATTTTCCCATACCATTTTGTTTCTCTTTCTCTCCTTACGAAGCTTAAAGCTGCTGCAAATATTGAATACCAAGTCCGACGCAAGTGGTCGCGTTGAATTGTGATTGACGGTTGACGGGAGATGATGGGTGGCGGGAGGGATAGGCAATAGATCTGACAAAATGCGTTTTTCTGCTCTCTAAAACTCTGTACTAATCGTTACATCCCAAGCGATAAGGTTGGATAATCGGACGACGAAAAACGAAATTTTGAAGTATTGCCCGCTAAATGAAATGCCTAGGAGAGGTACCTTCACATCTCGATTTTGATTTCGAGAGCGAGACGTCGAACAATGACAACAAACAAGGCCAGCGCCGCCTCCCGGCGCGCAGTCGCCGTCGCCAGTCGTAGTCTCATTCTTCTCTCGCATCATTTTCAAGGGCGCGATGGCGGCGGGAAAAGTCCGCGGCGATTCGCAAAGTCGCCGCGATGTCCAGCACGAGTGGGGATGGCCGGAGTTAGTAGGACGTGTGCTGTCGAACGGTCTCTTTCTGGCGTTTCTATTGGTGGAAGCAACGACGAGGTCCGTCGTCGCCCTCGCCCGCGCGACGGTCGCTCGATTGCGCCGCCCGTTCGACCGAGGCGCCGACGGCGAGTTCGGCGCCGGCGGCGGACGGAAGCAGGATCCCTTCGAGGTGCTGGGGTTGGACGGCGGAAGGGACGGCGCCACCGTCGAAGAGGCGACGAAGGCGAGGCGCAAGTTGGCGCTGAAGTGGCATCCGGGTGAGTTTCAATTTCAAGTCCCGCGCTAAGCATCGACTTGCTCACTCGGATTTTCCTCGCGAAGACCGCAACATCGACAACGCCGAGGAAGCTACGAAGAAAATGCAGGAAATAAACGACGCGTTCAACCAGGTAGAGCGAATGTTGTTTGAAGATGCCAACGGCGGCACCGAGGGCGAAACTAGTGACAGCGAATGCGACGATTCCTTCGACTCGTCAAGGCAGGAGAACAGGAGCGAGGGGTATAGGAGGCGCAGGAGGAATAAGAATTCGCGACGAAAGAAGAGCGCGCACTACGACGAGCAAGCCGAGTTCGAGAGGCAGATGGATGAGGAATGGAACAGGTTCTCCAGGGCGCACAGAGCAGCTCAAAGGGGTAACTTTGCGACGAACACCAATAGTCAGGGCGCTCCTCCAAAGAAGAAGGGTGTTAAGGGTCAGGGACGCTCGAAGACCGCAAAGAAACGAGCGAAGAAACGAAATAATCAGACAGGGCGAATGCAGCCAACGAAATCGTCGCCTGCCGAAGATACGTCCGTTCGTACGGCCGCCGCTCGGAGCGTTCCCTTCCACCGCGTATCTCCGGAGAAGCGTTGTGAGATCAAGTTCGAATCGGAATTTCTCCTCAAAACGCCCATCTTCACGGCTATCCGCGCTCGCACCTGGAACGTGCTTCACGTCTTAGGGCAGTACGACGCCTCGAAGATCTGCGACCCGATCCCGCTCGAGAACGAGGGGCTTTGCGTCACGCCTCTGATGGTAGCGTGCTACCTCGGTGACAACGAAGCTGCATCAGTCATCATTCAGATATTGGGACAAAGTTGGGCGGAAGGCGTGATGGCGAAGACCCGCGACGGACAAGACTGCCTCGATCTGGCCGAGGAGGCACTCGTCCTCGCGAAGAAGTTTTTGGAGGAAGCGGAGCGGGAGGCTTCGGCTCCGGATATGCCCACAGGAGGGCGGAAGAAGAGGGAGACGCGTGAGACAAAGGTAAAACAATGGAGGAAGGATGTAGAGATGGCGACGGATCTCGTTGAGCGCATTCGATCGGTAAGTCTTCTAATATCTTCTGTGTCAAAAGTCCCTCACTCATCGGTGTTGTCTCAATGGAACTCACCGCACGCCTTCTGTTGCTATCATGAACGCATAAAGCTCAAGCAGTTTGCTTTGGAGAAAAATAAAAAGAGGAGAAGAAGAAGGATATTTTATTCTATCTAGGGTCGATCATTATTTTCTTTGCATATCTTTGCCGTGGCATGTTGACCAACTAGGAGAGTCGTGGGAACAACGTAAGCCATTCCGTTGGGTCCTGACAATCACTAGGAGGCAATGGGAAACATTCATACTTAGGATCATTCTGAATGTCATAGGTACTTTGAAATATTGCATCAATAGCCGCCCGCTAGTCTGGGGTCAGGGAATACTAACATCCATTCAATAAAATAATACAAAACAACATTCTTAGCGTGAATCTTGTGTCAATAACTACTCTATCTAATAATAAAAAAATAATGATAATAATAATCTACCATGAGGTTACACTGGCGCTAAGGTGGGAGCCATGTGTCCCGTGCAAGTAAACTTTCATGCTCTAGCAAAGGAACTTTGGGCCACAAGAAGGTAAAGGCATGTTGAAGGTACGTTTTGCCCAAGGCAGCTACACAGAGAAGGTGTTGTCAAAGACAGATCGAACCGAGATGCAAACTTAGCATGTCTAGTGAAGGATGAGCCAGGTGCATCCAATAATAAATCCGATGTGAGATGATTATATTTGCAATTTAGACAATGAAGAAATTCTTACTTTCCACCCCAAGACTGCTGAAATACACAAGAAATGGCCCCAGATACTAACAAAATAGAGTAACGACAACAGTGCAATAATGGTGATAACAATAATAATCATCGTTGTGGTCATCGTCATCGTCATCTTTATTGTCATCATCATCATCATCATAATCATCATCATCATCATTGCCCTCCTCCTCAACATCAACCTTGTCCCCATTGTTATTCTGTTCCTCACTGTATCATCACCACAATCATGTGATCACATTCTCAATTGTAATAATATCTCAGTCAGGATATTTACATAATTTGTTCGAAATGAAGCCGGGGAAGAAGTCAAAGATAATGGTGGTTGATGCGGTCTGAAAGGACCCTGGGGAAGCCGTAATCCAAGGACAAGTTGCTTCCTTTGCCTGAAGAAGACGAGACAAGCTTTTTGTTTTAAAGAAATGGCGGAGATTGAGTTGGGGGATTTTTATTTTTGATTGATAATGTTCAAAAGCGAGCCAATAATGTTCGATGGTTTTTTTCTGACAAGGACTGGGCAAAGCCAGAAGACAACCAACCTCGTAAAGAAAGACAACATCATAGCTCCGGGAGGTGACCTTTTGATTTCAGAATGTGACTCTGGACTTACCACAACAAACTCAGGACCTATGATGTAACCATTTTTAAATGAGGAAGCAATGGACTTGACAACAAAAGTAGCAAGGCAATGGTGTCCCCAGATTTATGATTGCAACAGTACAGTGAAAAGTGATTTGGAAGCGGTTAATAGAGCCATTACTACTGCAGTGATAGCCACCATGGGCATCTGTTCTTTTGACTTTTGACATCAAGACCATGTACATCCCACTGGTAATTGTGCAAATAAAGTAGATACTTGTATATCACCTGACTGCATTGATGAAAAATTCAGTATGTGCTGATGATACACCGAATTGAAATGAACCATTTTGTGCGAGTAATAATATGTCTCAACTGCACAAAAATGGTTTCCACCTTACTAACTACGAGAAAATTTGAAATTTACCCCAACCGTAGTTCCAACATTCGCCCCACACGCAATTCACTTGTTTTTAGAACGGGGGTTGTTAGCGTTACAACGGGCTGTAAACGACCGTCGGAGTGGCACAATGCTGCTACCGCAGATTGGGTCCAAACGCTTTTGTCCCCTCTCTATGGTCCCAAAGACCATCCCGAGGCGCCGTGACCCGCGGCGCGCCGAATGGATTGGCCGCCAGGGCAATATCCACCACTGCTGGCTATTTTCCCCCGAGGGCAAGAGGCTCATTCATTCATTTCTTTCCCAGTCATTGCCGGCACTTCGTTTGTCCGTCGCCTGCTTCCCCCAGTCTTTGTCAATCGACCAACTCTTCCTCGCCGGACATCCCAACGACGCTAGAAATATCCCTGTCGTTCAGACATACGAGGACGCCGGTGCGACGGTGAGCTTCAACTTCAAGGATGAAATCCCATCTGACAAGCAACTTTCTTTGTGATGAGGACGGCAAAGATGGAGAACGAGGAGGAGCCACCTTATCCTTCCTCATCTCCGGTGTGGGGAATATTTTGGGCAGCATGTCCGCATGTTATGGGGATGACAAGCGCTCAGTGTTTGGTGCTGTCAGCGATGTGCAGGACCTCCCTTGCTACCACCGCCACCGCTTACCACTATGGTTGTTTTATGAACAGACTATCAGGAAGACGTGCTGGTCAATATGAACAGCTTCAAGGGCCTCGGAGGCTTAGGTTGAGCGGGATGGTTCAGGACATGCCAATCCACCAGATTATATTCCAGATGGAACAAAAATATCCAGGAATGGGACGATGGTTTTGGTGATTTTGAGGACACGGTTCAGAACGACATAGTCCCACTGATGATACAATAACAAGTGATTGTATCGGCTCTCACTCGATCTCCGTCCCTGCCGCAACATTGAAGGTATGCACGATGTGTGTTGTTACTACTAGACTCCTCTTTATCTTTGCCCGATACACTTGGTGACCCAGGAGACCAATAAAAATAATAACGAGTAAACACCAAATGATGGAGCAGAAAGAAAATCTTACACTTAGCTTTATATGAATTATCTAATCTGAGCCGAGCTTAGACATAGCTGAGCTCATAATTTCATAGCATCCGTTTATCCGAAAGTAATTGTGGCATTTTCTCTGTTTTGCACTGCTATGTAATTTTCTGCAGAACGGGGGGACCTACCGCGTGACCAACTCCACCCAGACGGCACCACGGAGGACATCAAGAGCAGCGACGGATTCATATTCAAGATCTGCAAGAAGAAGGACAAGGACGACACCGAAGAGCTGTGTGGCCCTCGCGAACCGATGACGGAACCCGAGCACTACGCAACAAATGGCACCAGGAATGACAAGGCCTCCGTCAAGACCTTCCCCGTTGTTGCGGGCAATAAGCCCACGTCCAAGCGACGACGGATGGAGGGGAGGAGCGAGAGCAACAATATGAGAGAATCATCTCATCGTGACGCGTCAGCACACCAGCCAATCTCCTGCAAAGATCAAACCCTACACCGCCGCCATTGGGGAAATCCCCACAGCGCAGAATGAAAGGGGGGGACGGCAAGGTCACTAACAGGAATGTGCCTATTGACGATAGACAACAACCACGGAGGATGAGCAGGGGCCACCCACTAGGCCACAAAGTGCCCGCGCTTGAAAGACACTACCGATCAACATGGGAACGCCATGGACACTAACGCAAAAATCAAGAGTCCAAGAGTCCTACAGAACAAGCCCACCGACGACAAAACCAAGATTCATCAAGGCCCTCTTTGTCCCCGAGCAAGCCCACCGTCAGAGCTGAGGGGTTAGAGTTTTCATGTGACAAGGCCGTCGAGAAGAAGAATGCCTCTACCGTCCCGTACACCACCGAGACATGCACCACCTGACATGGGCAAGTAGCCCGTGGAAACCACCTCGCAACGTCTGTGTTGTCACGACCTGTCCGCTGACACTCTTCGCGTATCGCTCTCAAAAACTCGAGAGCGTTACGTGAAAAATGGGGAGTAGTGACCCTACGAGAGCGCCATCGTAGCAGGAGCAGCAGCAGCGACAGAGGGTGCCAAAATAAATGGTGCGGGGCGGGATATAAGGAGGCCACAAAGCGAGACGGGGTATTGGGAACAACAAACTTGGGTTTTATAGTGGGAGACATTATTTTTGGCAGAGTATTGAACAATCAACTGTGGAAGCCACAGCAGCTGAGAGGCCTACTGTGGATTGGTCAGCAGCTGCGTGGCTTGTGGCATGAGGCAAGGTGTCCCGATTGCAGAGTGGGCACGGCATTTGGCGAAGCGGGACAAAGCGCACCAAAGATAGCTGCCACCGGAGGCCAGTAGCCAGCGTCCGTTACGAGCTTACATAGCCGAGCTCATAACTTCACAATATTCGTTTATCTGGAAGCTATTGTAGTATTCGCTCTGTTTTGCAGGGTATGATGAGGAGATGGGCGGGACCACTCGATGCGGTAGATAGTATTGTAGTAGAGCCCCTTATTTGTAGAAACACTATTGCCGTGGTGGATCCAGCGTACGACTCAAGTGGGGCGACAGCCCCGTAAAAGATCCGAAAGTAGAGATGTCGACATTAGTGATCCAGGGCGCAGGGTGTAAGAGGTGCATGAGAACCCTGTTGGGTACCCATAAATAGGGTTCCAGTGCCTCGAATTACCCTCTGCACGACAGGATGACTTACGCCCATTCTGTCTACACTATTTTTTCATCCTATTTTTTCAATTTCTTCATCAGTTCAAATCCTCGCAAAAAAATAGAAATGACGCACTCTATTGACAGACTGCCAGGGAGCATAGTTTGCGATCCAATTTTCTGTACTGGTTCCCGTCATTTAATGTTTGGAAACTTAATGCTGACAGAATAAACCGAAATTGGGAGACATTGATGACAGACAAAATTTATGTAGAGGCCAAATCGCCCATTTGGCCCCCTCCATGTGATTTCACCTGGCCGATATGATGGGATTACCCTTCTTTTGAAGCTGGTGATAATGACACTGATCAATGAAGCCATTGAGGATAGCGACGGTGTCACTGGTGGCAATGACCGCGCGGGGACACATACCAGGGAGCAGCGCAGATGGGGGCAGGAATGTCAACAATAAAGCTCCCACTTTTGTCAAGATAAACAAGCCCAATCTCCCTATCATCAATACCATGCCCGAGATAATGTTAACGATAACTCGCCAACGGACAATGGGCAGGAAAAATAGGGAAAAATAGGATAAAAAAACCCATATCTACACTACATAAGATGTGTTCCCATCCCAGGTCATCTAAAAACATACCGCGCGTGGTCACGATCAACCGAGTTTTTTTTAGCTAGGTACGTACCTAGAGAAATCCGACCGCCAAA
>JALLPA010001837.1:0-10020 GCA_036939895.1 Thalassiosira exigua | reverse complement strand
TATGTTTTCTGATAGCATTATTGAAGCCTTCTGCCACTTTTTCCAACCAAAGATTTTTTCTTCTCCAAGTGAACCATGGCACTACCATATGCGCTGAAAAGAATATGATAGGGTCATACATGAGAAGGTCAGCTGCTGCGCCTAAATAGGAATGTACACATGAATCAATTGAAATACCGTGGAATTCGTTGCGTAACAAAGTCAATTATCTTTGGGGGAATTGAGCCCATTCCGACTCTACCCACCGGCGCCCAGTGCTGCCGACTACCAGGAGAAATGTCACAATAGAGGAGTAAAAGAGTAAGTTTGAGCACCAGCACCAGTGCCTAGACGTTTTTGGGTGTCTGAAAAGGAGCATGTGCTGTTTGTGAGGCATTTTTTATCATCTTTATCAAAAGCCGTTAGAGATGGAATTACTGACAACCAACCTGCTCCTGGCACCAATGCTCGTGGAAATGTCACACCAGGAAGGTTGGTGGACCATTTAGAGCGCCAGCATTAGCTTCTAGGCTTTTTGAGCGATGGAAGAGTGGCCTGATCTGTTAGTGGTATAGTTTTTTACTGTCTTAATAAAAATCGTTGGAGGTGGAAAGGAGCATAACTTACAATCAGCCTGGGTGGGTTTTTATGTAAGAGCAATGAATACCCGACGAACTTTGTGCTATGAAATTAACAATGATCTAATTGATCTCATCGGAGCAGCTCCCTCCTTCTTCTCTGTAATTGTAAATGATTAGAGCTCCTACTTGAGCTTTGATTTATTTAGAAAATTCAGCACACAATGATCTTGGCGTTGACCCTTGGCTCCATTTCTTTCGTCTTTTCGATTGAGTGGCCGGAGGAAATATTGTTGATGCCAGCAGGCATCTTTGCTTTGTTTGTGGAGGCACATATTGATTCGTTGTGAGCAAAGCTTCAATCAGAGCTGGATGGCAAAGTAAGTGATTATAGAGATTTTGAGTAGCGGAGCGGTATTGTAGGGGGAAAGCAGACGCCATTGTGGTCCGAAAATCAAGGGATTTTGTGCGGCTGACAGTAGGCAGTTGTCAGACGCTCGTACACAAGTAAGACATAAAATAGCTGATTGGCAAAGTATTCAATAGAGCAAGGGCTGGTTCACACTTGATTGAGATTTCAATTTATCAAAGCGACGTATTTAGGGAGTATTATTTAGAGGTGTTCCAAATCGCAAATAAAAGAATCTGCCATTGATACAGAGAATGTTTTTGGGGGGTGCATTTTTGTTCAAATGTTTGGGGTTCAATATTTATTTAGATCAGCGCCAAATCCAAAAAAATCACAATCCAAGCTTTGCAGAATGTTAAATCGGTTCGGACATAGAATTACCTCCCCCCCCCACCACCGCCCCCACCAAGCGGTCAACCCCAGCTGGAGATAGACTGTCAAGGTACTCCAAAACTCCATAAAATTCCGGCTTTGACATCTTTAACGATAGTACTGACTGACTAGTACAAGTGGGATAAAATTCACTGGGGGTTGTGTGACAGCCCCACCTCACCCACTCTGAGATTATTCATTTGACACGGAACATGATTAAACTGTCATTATTTAGAAATGATAGGTAGCAGACAAGTTGTAAAATAGGTGTCCAGAGTTCTTCCATTTCCTGACCTATTCTTTTGAGAGTAAACATCAATTCTTGGTCTTCCATAATAAATCACAAACACATTTTTTGGTTATGTGTATCACATGATAAAGACCAAATATTGGTGCAAATGTTAAAGGGGGGGAAGAGAATAAAGGCATGTGCCCATCATTTTTTAGTTTGGTGTGAATGTATTTTTGATGATCAATGTAGCAATATTGCAGCGAAGAAACCAATTATTTAATCCAATAAAAGTGTATTATACTTGTTTTACAATAAGTGTCTTCTACAACTGTGTTTTCATTATTACGTGTTTGCGCACAAATTCATCATATTCATGCTCCTAACACATGATAGGGACATAATAAATTCATCAGGCTGCGAAAGAGATGGGGTCAAAATCATACATCATCCGAATCATTCAAAAATGTGCTGGTATATTTGGGTTTGGGGGTCCGAAGTGAAAAAAACATAAGCATGTTTCATTTTCAAACCTATAGTCTAGATATAACCTGATCTAGATTTTACATAATGTGAAAGGAATACACAATAACAATAAGTTGATTTCAACATAAAATAGAGGTGCCAAAAACTCAAATTGATTGGCATCCTGTGCTTGAGGAGAAGCTTATGTGCACACTCATAGGGTAAAACAATGGAAGTATTTTCAATTCCATCCTCCAATAAAAATTGTAAAGCTTTGTTGAAAATGTTGGAATTCCAAGTTTTTACTCTCTGTTTTCTCTGACTGTTTGTTCTTATCTTAACTTCTTGGTGTTACCATGGACCATAATTCTTTGGTTCAGAGATAAATACAAAAATACATCATCAATACATTTCAGGGAGGTGAATACCATCATGATTTTTGTTGGGTGTTGCTAAGAAGGATTGGTTGTGTCTCTTTATGAAGTAATAGATACATCAATATGAAAAAAATCAGATCATTGATACCAGTATTTCGACCCTCATTTCATTACTTGGTAAGTAATGGTCACTTGTGCTTGCGCTTTGCGCTGGGCAAATATTTTGTTTTCTTCTTTTTTCGTCATTCCCGAATAAGCAACCACATAATGTGAAAAATGGTTCTCCCCCCTCCCTTGAATTGGCTGGGGTTGGTTCTAGAGTGTGATAAGAGTGCATCACTTAAATAAACCATTTCTGCACGTATGGTTTTAAACGCCAATCGGCCGGCACAATTAAATATTTTCGCCGTGTCTGCAGCAGCGCAGCTGCCTCTAGTTTTACAATCCAAGTCTCTGCCCAACGAAGGAAACTCTGATTTCAATTTCCGCTTATACTCTTGGATCATGCCCGACTCCAACTTTTCAACGCATGCAAAGCTGGCTTCGCAAACGAACAATCCACCGCATCAAACATGGGCTTTAGATATTCGACCGCGGGTGCACCAAACGCGAGGTAAACGTAACGGATGGGTGCGAAGATCGCACCGTAGGCATCGTGGTCGACGGCATGGGCCGAGATGACGATGTTAGCATCGCCATTTTCCGTCTGGACCTCGAGGTGGGGGTCGACGGTGAGCACATTGACGAGATCCGTCCCCATCGTGCTAACTTCAACGACTTCGACGTGTTCACTTGCTGCGTCGGGATCCTCGTCCTTCGGACAATTATTTACTTTCTGGAAATGCTGAGCACAACACTCCGCGCTGGTTTCGAAAAGGTATCGATCTTCGCCTCCAACCATGTGGGAAGGGTAGTCGCCACCATAGATGCACTTGCTCTCGTCAAACTCGGGGTAGTAGTAATTGCTATTTGTCATTACAAGTTTGTCTCCCGGTACCAAGTTTTGAGAGTGAACTGGTTGGCGGTCCTGCATTTGATGAGGAACGGCATGAGCCATTTTGCGAAAGCCGTTGTGGATGATTAAAAAACGGATCTGACTCACCTCGAATGTTTCACCCACATACATGATGTGATCGTAGCTGACGGTCAGCGAATCGCCGCGACTCGTGGCGATGTGCACGCCGAGGCCAGGCTCTTTGTGCCGATAAACGTAGTAGACGTCGGAGCACACTCTCTCGCCCGAATTTGTCCTCAGAGCGCGGACTTCATCTCCGACGGACACGTCTCGAGCCGCCACGACCTTCTCCTCCGTGCAGGAGAACAAGGGCGTGTCCCCCCCGATGCAAACGCCGCCGCCCCAGCTGCCGCAAACGGCGTTGCCCTTCAGCGTCTCCGGTTTCTCGCTGAGGTCCACGGACACCGGGAACACCCCCTCGTCGCACGAAGACGCGCCCGAAACGTGGACCAGACTGCAGTCTTGGACCCGGAGCGTGCTCGCGGAATGGACGTCGAGGGCCGGAGCCGCCTTCCCCGACGCCGTCACGGTCTGGTAGAAGAGGGGGCGAGGCGTTAGAATCCCACCGATCCCTCACATTGGGACTTCGGGAACGTCGCCGCAGGGCTCACCGAGGCGCCTTCCACGATGCCCGAACCGACGTCTCCGGAGATCCGAACGGTCGAAGCCCCCTGTATGGTCAAACTTTCCGTCCGATCGCACTCGACGTTCAGCGTCGAGACCTCGGTGACGATCGCGGGCGACACCCGCTTCGCGCCGACGTCGACCGTCGAGGCCCCCTCCGCTCGGACGGTCAAGGCCTCCGACTCCGGCAGCGATCGCAAGTCGGCCGTTACGGTCGACGCGCCGCCGACGTCCAATTCGCGAACCGCCGCGAAGCCGTCGAGGATCTGGACGGTCGACGCGCCGCGGACCTTCACGGCCTTGAGGTCCGAGGGGGGGACGTAGATGCGCACTCCTCCCTCGAACGCCGTCGACGCCACCTCGTCGTTCCAAGCGAGCGTCAGCTCCCCGTCCGACGAGCGGGCCGAGACGAGGTTCTTGGGAGTCGACGAGACGACGACGTATCCTACGTCCGAGGGGCCGATCTGCGGCGTGGGCCGGGGCAGCAATGTTGGCCATTGTTAATATGGTGCGAAATATCAACGATGAAGGCGAAGGCAGCCCCGAAACGCATCGCCGGCCCCGGACTCACGGTGAACATGGTGTTGGGCACTCTCTGGTTCCCTTCCGCGCCGCACGACGGGCCGACGGCGACGGAGTTCACGGGGTCGAGGTGGTACGCGGCATCGTCGTCCTCGCCGTCGAGGGGCTCGAACGCGGAGTTCGTGGAGTTTCGACCGGAGGCGCCGCCGGAGAGGACGGCCGCCAGTTGGAGGGCGGGCAGGAGGAGCCTCCGCAGGTTCGCCATGATTGCGCCTCGAGTTGTTGAAAAAATAATGTGAGTGAGTGTTGAGCGAGCCCTGTGTGTGAGAGCAGTATGGTATGAGCGTTATATCGACTTTATACCCTGTTATCGCTTTACTCAATTTTATTAAGACACCTCCCAATCCAAAGTACTCAGTCAATAGAAGAATATTGCGGAATATTGTTGTTACCTTTCTATCGGGTTGATAATCTTTTTGGAGGAGAGAAGGGATTTTATCCACCGATTGTCGTGACATAAAGAACGAAATCGACGACGTAAAGAAATACATTCGTACCATACCTACTCCTAAGTAGGTTCCGACCCACCCGACCCAGAGGCCTGATGGTGTCTTGTGGCCAGGCCATCATGGCCATGGCGTCCGCCGCCCCCCATCAGACTCAACCAACGAGACGCCCGCGCCATCCGACCACACCATGCGCGCTCCCGCCAGCATCCCCAGCGTCGCCCTGTCCAACGGCGTCTCGATGCCCCAGCTGGCCCTCGGCACGGCCCCCCTCGCCGTCGATCCCGGCGAACTGCGACACAACCCGCGCTTCGTCGGCTTCCTCCCCGAGCGCGTCCGCCGCTCGGCCTCGGCGGCGCTCGACGCCGGCATCCGCCACTTCGACTGCGCGCTGATCTACCGCTCGCAATCGGCGCTGGGATCGGCGCTGGGACGGCGCTTCGCCGCCGGGACGCTGCGGAGGGAGGACGTCTTCGTGAGTTCGAAGATCTTCCATCCCCCCACGCCGCTCGGCACGCGGGGGACGACGATGGACATGGACGACATGACGATCGAGGAGGTGGAGGGGGCGACGAAAGATCACTTCGAGCGATGCCTGGAGGAGCTGGGCGTGGGATACGTCGACCTCATGCTGCTCCACTGGCCGGGATCGGGGGGCGGGGCGGGGGCCGACGCCGGCGCCGACGACGAGGCGGCCGACGCCGGGACGGCGGCGACGACGACGGCGACGACGATGGCCCCCATCGACCCCGTCCGACGGGCCAAGCGCATCGCCGCGTGGAAAGTCCTCGAATCTTACTACGACAGAGGATGGGCCCGGGCCATCGGCGTGTCCAACTTCCACGAGGTCCACTTGGAACACCTGGCGGAGGACGGGGCGACGATCCGGCCCATGGTCAACCAGCTCGAGACGTCCGTGTACATTCGACACGACAATATCATACGATACTGCCGAGAAAATGACATCCAGGTCGTGGCCTTCTCGCCGTTCGGACGAGGAGTTACGGACGTGGCGAAGGATCCGGTCGTGACGTCGGTGGCGAAGAAGCACGGCGTCGACCCCGGTCTCGTGGCGTTGGGATACCTCGTCTCGGAGGGGTTCGGGGTGACCTTCCTCAGCTCGTCCCCGGAGAGGATCGCGTCGAACGCCGAGGTGTTCTCGTTGACGTTGGACGACGAGGATGTGGAGCGGTTGGGGAAGTTGAATCGATCGACGTCGTGGGGTTTGCCGTCGCCGTATCAGCTTTCGTAGCTTTTCATCTGCAACATTATGCGTGGGCAGTGAAAAGGGGGTAAAAAGATCGTTTGCTGTTAGCGCTGAGGATTGGAACAAAACGAAAGGTACAATGCTTTTATGTTCACTATGTATCATTTGATTTCTGTCTCTGGAGGTTGGTCAGAATATGTGCCCATAATTGCCAAAGCAACTCTGCTATGATAGCTGACATAAAAGGCTTGAAGCATCACCACATTGTCTAAATTATTCCATATGACAACAAGTGCGGAGTGGGACGGCGTTGGTTTGCCCATAGCAGGGGCCCACACGCAGTTGGTAACCGATTCCGAAACTTTCTGCTCGAGTCACGCCGCTAGATAACTTCCGAAGTGCCCGCGCGACGAATCTTGTTGGTTACCTCCGCCGCTATACGTAGAAGGGCCCCGCCTGCCACATGTTCTGAATCATCGGTTCTATACAATACATCGTCAGCACGAACCCGATCACGGCGAGGAATATGGATATCGGCAACGCGGGCAGCGCCTTGTGGAAGAACGCGAGCAGGATCAAGGTCCCTCCCAGCCCCACCAAGATGGCCAGGAAGCACACGGCGAAGGCGGCGAACCCGTCCTCCGCCGCCTTCGACACCAGGACCGAGTAGAAGATGAAGTCGCCGAGGCCCAACTTGATGTCCCCCGGCTCGGGCTCGCCGTCGTCCTCCTCGCGGGGGACGATCTCCAGGACTTTCCCCCGCTCGTCGACCAGAAGGGTGCGTTTCACTTCGCCGTCTTTGTCGTACACCACGTAGCGAGGTTCTCCCTTTTTGTTCCGCGTCGCGTCGATCCTCCCGCCGTTCCTCGGGAGCGTCACCTCCACGTCGGATCGCAATTCGACGGCCCCAAATTCCTGATGCAGATATGCGGTCGGGGACGATCCGTCCACCGCAACATTCCGTCCCGACGAGCCAGGGGAAGCGAGGGGCAATTTGTACACCATGGCGATCGCGAGCGGCACCGTCCTTCGCGGGGCATCTGCCGTTGACGCCGACGTCTCTTGCGGAGACGCCGACGTATTTCGCCGCGTTGCGCGATCTCCGGCAGGTCCCGCATCTCTCTGCGCCTCGCTTGGAAGGGAGCGACCATCGTTCCGTTCCGCAGATGCCACCGCTGTCGAGGCCGAAGGACGGTCTTTTCGTCGTCTTCTCGCGCTTTCCTCAGGCGGAACATTTTCGCTCCCACTATTTTCTCCAAAAGAGTCGCCATTGCTGGCGGCAGCATCACCCGTGCCGCCGGCGGGCGACGAGGTTTGCTCAACATCAGCCCCGGTTTCGTCCTTTCGACCCTCGTTCTTTTTCCTGCGCAGCCCCGCCGGACGGGAGACCGGCACCCCGGCCTCGTACATCAACCCTGGCATGCCCGGCGCGTCCTCTTTCGACATTTGCTTCACCAGCGCTTTCAAAGGGCCGCAGGGCGTCAACACGGCGCAGAGGTCGTACAGCGCCAGCATGATCAGCAGCGCCCACGCCATCCAGGCGTTGAAGTAGGACAGCTGCCACGCGACGATGACGGACGTTGCCACGAGGTACGCCTGGTTGATCCAAACCGGTATGCCCTTCTGGTAGAACACGGCCGTCGTCCCGACAACCGCGAAGTTGTACATGGCGAAATAGAACGATATCTGGTCGATTTCGAGGCGGTACTTGTTTATTGCGACCACGAACATCTGCCCGCCCAAAAATCCCAGGAGCATCGTCGACGCGAGCATCATGTAGCCCGTCAGGCACTTCATGCACCGGTATTTGTAGAGCAGCACGATGACGAACGTCATCAGCCCGATGGCGCAGACGATGATCAGGGCGTTGACCAGTCCCAATCCCAGCGAGGTCGCCGCGCTTTGCTCGTCTGATATAGTAAAAACTTGGTAGGTTTGGTCCAAGGCTTGCTCGCCGGCCGCCTTGGTCTCCTCCGTGTTGACATAGATCACCGCCAGGGAGGCGAGGATCATCGTCGTGCCGACTGAAAGCGTAGACGCAGAGAGCATAGAAAATCAAAAATCAGGCCAATGGCTTGCCAATGGCATTGCGAATGCGGAGAGTTCATTCAAGCAAGCCGTCCATGGGTAATCTCTCACCCGGTTTGACGACCGCGTGATACGACGCGGCTCCGTACATCACTTCCTCGTACGACATGTTCTTCTCGTCCTTCGCTTTGCCCGTCGGAGCTCCGTCCGCGGCGGTCGCCGTCGCGGTCGCGCCCGCGGGGCCGGCGCTCGCGCCGTCGCGATCGGGTCCGTCGGCGGCGCGACGTTCCTCCGCCCGCGCGGCTCCTCCTTCGAGATCGACGGCGTCGTTCGCCATGACGTTTTGTTGCGGGATGGGGCGGCGGCGGGGGGGGCTTCGTTTCGTTCGTTCTTCACGCCGTCATTGTCATCCTCGTCCTCGGTCCTCGTCGGCGTTCGGCAACGGAACTGGACGGGTAGGTAGCTCACACACATGGTAGGGGCTGTTATGACTCGGCCTTGTGAAAATTATGGTCAAAACCAACTATTACAAAAATACATTTACGTTCAAAACGTTCATTTTAGGAATGTTTATTGTTTTCATAAAATATATTAACATATTTTTAAAAAGTAATATTGGTCAATATGCGCTTGATTTTCATAACTAGATGCCTACCAAGAACGGGGCGGACGACCGTGTTTTGGCACGAACGGGTTGGGGGGGGGGGGGGGGGGGGGGGGGGACATTTTGTTTTTATCACCAAAAAATGTACGTACTTACCTACCCCCGGATAAAGACGCGACGGATCGATGAGGTGTTGTACAATGCCATTTTTTGAATATTCAATCAGTTTTTATAGGTTGTTTTGTATTATTGTGACTAATAACTTAACTCAACGTCATAATTTAGTCATAATTGCGTCGAATTTTTTTTATTTGACGAGTACAAAAAATTATTTCTATTTGGCACAGTTTGGCACCCACTGGAAAACGCTTCCGTCGGCGTCGTAGCCCGGCGTCGTCGGTCGTCGACGTCGGTCCGCCGTCTCCGTCTCGCTCCGTCCGTCCTCCGCCTCCGCCTCCGCCTCTTTCATGACAAATAAATAAAAAGTTAGTCTGAGTCGATCGTCGGGATCGTCGGTTCCCTACCTACCTACCGCCGGGGCCTCTCATCTCATAGAAGTGGCAGTTCACCCGTTCACCGTCGCCGCCCTACCCTGACCCTGACCCTCGTCAGCCCTCGTCCACCCAGCCTTTTCGGGCGCTCGCTGCTTGCTTCCGAGTCGCCTCAAGCAGCAATAACACCGCCGTGACCTTGCATTTCGACCTCTGATCGTAGTCATGAATCATAGCGAACGACGCCGACGCCGTGCATCCACAATTCTCACCTGCGTCGCGATCGCAGGGGCTGCGATCGAGCCTGCCACATCCTTGGCTCTGCTCGGCGACTTGCCGACTCCGTCGTTCATCATCGATTTGGAAGCTCTTCGTCGCCATGCCCACCTGCCTACGGAAGGGCGAGGAGATGCGTCTAAGTTCGTGCCTTCCATCCGCTGTCCCAAAAATGAACTGCTGCTGCGTCCGTCGATGCTGCCGGATGCAAAGGGATATCGACCGAGCGAAGGAGATGATTCTGTGACGGTCGATTGCAACTTCGAGGTCATCGAGGGTCGAGCCGCCATAGGGTACCTTCACTCCTCCGTCGTCAGGGCGAGGGAAGACGCCATGCC
>JALLPA010001836.1:0-10023 GCA_036939895.1 Thalassiosira exigua | reverse complement strand
TGAGCGATCTAGGTTTGTGATTAATTCTCGCCAAAATTCGAAAATTTGAAAATAAGTGGCCCGAAACCTGGTTGGATTTCAAAATTTGAAAATAAGTGGCCCGAAACCTGGTTGGATTTCAAATTTTGAAAATGACTTCTTCGAAACTCCTCAGACCGACCGCCGTCCGTCGTTGCCATTTTCATTTTCGCAATCTCTCCCGCCATTTTTGACAGCTTCTCCTACGACATGCAACATTCAACGTCGTGCCAATACCAATTCCGATTCATTCGCCAATGCCAATTGACATCAGCTGGAAGCAAAGTTCAAACTCCCCCGCCATTTTTGATAGCTTCTCCTACGACATGCAACATTCAACATCGTGCCCAATACCAATTCCTATTCATTAGCCAATGCCAATTGACATCAGCCGGAAGCAAAGTTCCGATTGTTTTCGTCCATCCATTCATCAATTCCGCCTGCTTTTCGTGTTCGCTATGTGCCACATTTTTGCCGCATCGCCTCGGCTCGACGGCTTCCCTCTCGGAGCGAGCGGTCCCCCGCTTTTTTGCGGCCATCGACGGCTCGTCCTGCGACGAAACCAATGACGAACCACAGCAATCGGCTTGCCACTGTCGGCGCCATGGACGGCGTTTTCAATTAATATTAGGGGGGGAAGCCGGAGGTACTGAGCCATTATTGGTGGATAGGTGGACGACAGCGGCGGTCTATCAAGCAGTTTGTGACCATGGCACGGACTAAAAAGGGATCCGCTGAATTTGCTAGAGAGATTGATCAATTGTTGGCATCGCTGGGACCTGGCGGCGAGAAGCGCATTGTTGCAGCCTCCAAAGAACACGACAGGCTTCTAACTCAGAAACGGAAAAAGAAACCTTTTTCATTGGAACAGAAGAAAAGATGGGATGACATGGAGAAATCTCCCAGAGATTGGCAGCTGGGCGACAGGCTGAAGAAATTGGAAAAGAAAAGGCGCAATGCTATCAAACACGAATCTGCTTCATCTTCTTCGGCCATCGAGGCTCCACCTTCTCCTTCCGTTTCATCATCCATCACAAGCGCAACGAGAGCTTCTGCTTCTACAGTTAGATCCGTTTCTATCAAAACCACTGCTTCTTCCAGCACTGCTATTGAATCTGATGTGGCTTCAACTGGGACTGGATTTTCATCTATGGCACATTCATATTCAGTCAAAAAGGGTCGAAAGAAGAAGAGCGCAGCTGAATTTTCCAGAGAGATTGAAGAATTGATACATTTAGCTCTCCCGGGTGGAAGAGAACATATCGTGACTGCTTACAGAGATTATGAGAGGCTGCTAGGTCATAAACGGATACATCAAGCATTCCCACCATTATACCAGGAGAAATGGAATGAATTAGAAAAGGCTGGGGACTGGAAGATGGGTCAAAAATTGTTGAGATTAGAGAAGCAACATCGCACTGCCCTCAAGGATGAAGCCGTTGAATTATCATCTTCTGCCTCCTCTAATGCATCGCGGCCCGCATCCGCCACCGCTTCATCCAAATTCAAGCCTCCGACTTCCATCGTGAGCATTCCGGAGGATAAAGTTCTATCGACCACAGCCGTTGCATTTTCAAGCACTGCATTGGCTGTGGGGACTGCCACCACGTTTGTTGCGGCCCCGATCGACGTCCAGACTCAGAATACTCTCACAGCTCTGAATCAATCACACGGGGAATCTATCGTCGCCTCATATTTACAATCTCTTCGTGCAGCGTATCCCAGGCAAATGGAAACTGAGCGCATCAATGCACTTGAAGCTACGGGAGGGGACGTCAGCACAGCTGATTTTTTTGTTGGACCATAGGACTGAATCAAGGTCGAGCTCTACAGAAGATCTCACTGATGCATCCGCAGATAACAACTTGGAGAACCTTCCTCCAAGCGTTGTTTCGTGTTCAAGATTGACGGCTACCCCAACTCATCATGGACGTGGGTTTGATAACCCCAGGAACAATTGCTTTGCCAATGTGACCCTCCAGCTTCTTTTTTGCCTCAATATCTTTTCAAGTGTATTGTCGAGTTTCACTTCCAACCTCCCTGATGTAGATATTGAAAGATCGTTCAACGACAAT
This sequence comes from Thalassiosira exigua, assembly GCA_036939895.1. Taxonomy (NCBI): domain Eukaryota; phylum Bacillariophyta; class Thalassiosirophyceae; order Thalassiosirales; family Thalassiosiraceae; genus Thalassiosira; species Thalassiosira exigua. The sequence continues at coordinate 7,930 of JALLPA010001836.1, read as the reverse complement.
GAAAAGGACGTATTTAATCGAAGATGAGCCAACTGTTTTGTCCGGTCAGCCTTTTCGGATTTGTTCCACCAAATGTATCGTGGTGATGGTAGAAGTACACATTCCGCAAGCCAGCTTCTTACAATGTTTGGAAATTGCGACAGAAAAAATGATATCTCTGTCTGAGTACAGCAATGGTTGTCAGCATGATACCTCTGACTTTCTATTCGGCTTGCTTGGAATTCTGGCACCTCCTGAACACATCATTTTTCAGGATTTGACCGGGTGTGTGGACAAAAGGACAGAATGCTCTATACGAGGATTCTATTCAATAAATTATGAAGTCACTCAAAAGATACACCTTCAAATTCCAGATCCATCGAGATTCCCTGTCTCGACTCTTCAGCAATGCTTCGATAGTTATTGCAAATTTGAGGAAATGGCTGATTTGTGGAAAGGTTGCACCCAATGTGGCACACCTGCTCCTTTCAAGTGTTGTTCGTTTATCAATCCTCCTCCAGTCATGATCATCACCATGCTGAGATACAGTCGATTTGATATGCCAAAAAATTGACAAACCAGTGCAATGCCCCCTTTATCACTTGGACAGGGCGCCGTTCTACCGGAGGGGTAGGCCCAAGCTTCTTAGCAGCAAAAATACTGTACGGGGGCTTTACCTAGTGCAGTTATCTAGGATATCATTAGTCATTAGACCTACGATGATAAAGTCGTCTGAAAGGTTGTCAGCTTTCCCTCACCATTATCCCCCATTTGCCAACAAGATGCATCAAACGTCGACTTGATTTTTAAGATATTTTAAAATTTTCATCATTTAACTTATGTTTGATTTGTCTTTAGCCAGATTCTATGCCAGAGGGTGAAAAGAGTGAGCGGGGAGTATTTAGCTTGAGAAGTAGTTTGAGGGTTTATCTGCAATAAAAACTCGGTACAGAAAATATTCATGCTTGTAGAAGTTTGTTGGTGAGTATTGTTTGCATGGGGAACTAATCGTGATACGCAGTGTTTTGCCAAGATGGAGTAAATCAAAGCGTCAATGTAAAAACTAGTAGGTGGACCCCCTTGCTTAGAAGAGCGCAGAAGCATAGATTTTATGCTCACCCTTCTCAATACGTGTTAACACAAAGAAGTCAATCTTATGAAAAGCTTATATAATTTAAATTATGATACTGACAAGAATTATGACTGATCTGTGCTTTCATCCCCATATGCTTCATCGGCATATCTAAGATTTCTTCCGTGTTCATGATTTCTCCAGGCATGGCTCTGGTAAGGACGGTGGTGCTGGATGTTGCTAGGTGGGTTGGGATCACGCTCCATACCTGATCTTTGTGGACCTTCCTCAGTGTAGCTGCTACCCGCACTGCTATATCGGCCCGAGGCGGTGTCGGATTCGTGAGAATACTGGTCAATACTATAGTCATCGATAGGGGCAACTGCTCTACTGGGGTACGAGCTTGCCGATGCGCTGTTGGCAAGTGCTACACCTCCTCCACCTCGGGGGGTTTCTTGATCGTGATCTCTCCTGATAGAACTTGGCATAGGGGGGGGGCGTCCATTGCTAGTTGGGATTGGATTGCGATGCTTCAGAGGTGGGTCAGCTCTGTAGTACGGAGGCATCGCACTCGTTTCAGTGGCAGAACTGGAGAAAGAAATGCCCTGCTCTCTTCTTGGTGTTGATTGAGCAGCGGCCCTTTCATCCAGCAATCGAACGAGGTGACCATCGGCAGTGGAGCTGTTGGATGGAGAGGGATGAATCGGCCGCTGTGTTCTCTGCTGAGAACGAGTGGGGTGTGGGTTTCTGGTTTCGCCTGGTGACGATGATTCTAATGATTCTGATTCGCTTTTCCTAGCAGATAAGCTCTGCGAAACGCCGATATTGCGCTTCAATTTCCGGCTTGCCGCCAAGTCGTCAGCGTGTATCGCACGTTCCCTCTCTGCTGCGGCTGCTCGTAGCTGTTGAAACTCAGTGCGCAGTTTTTCTACGGTGCCCTTGCCTCTGGAACGATATGACTTAGCATCAGCAATCAATTTGTCTTGATTTCGCACTGATTCCTGAATGATTCGATCTTGCTCGGCGAATGTCTTCTGTAGTATCTCACGCTGCCGTTTGAAGTGCTCGCTGAGCTTCGCTCGTTCTGATTCTACTGCTTCGGCGAAACTACTCTCGTAGTTCTGCGACACCTCCAACAACCGATCATGCTCTGAACTCAATGCGCTGTATGAGCTTATTATCTGTGACATTTGTTTGTTCAGATCCTTCAGCTTTTCATGCTGGGAGGCATTCTTCTTTGTCAGATCATCGCAGTTATATTTCAGACGCTTGATCTCCGCTGTGAGGGATTCCGTCTCGTGCTCATTCTTTTTTATTATGTGTTCGTGCCTCACTTTGAGCTCTTCCAGTTGCTCCTCCAAATCAGAAACCGTAGAAGACAAATACTCCTCGTTGGTAAATCTAGAGCGTAGCTGGGATTCGAGGGCCTCTGTCATTGCTTTCGAGGTGCTAACCTCTGAACGCAAATGCGATATTGTTTCAATATCCTTCGCTCTGTTTTTTTCAGCCTCTCTTCGTACCTGCTCAACAGTCGCGTCATGATTGTCCAAATGATGTTTCATGTTGTCAATTTTAACCGAAAGCTCGTCACGTTCCTTCCGTGTCACGTCCAGATCCCTATTGGCCTCATCCAGCTTTCCTTCTAGTGAAACCATGTTTTTCTTGATCCTCATGATCTCTTGTTGCACTTCGTGATCATAAGAATCTCTTGACTCCATTTCCTTTCGACATTTGTTCAGCTCCTCTTCCAACCTCACGATGATCTTTTGAGATGCTCCCCGTTCATTTGACGCCTCATTTTGGACAGCCGCCACAATGTTAGCACTCTCGTCGCGGATCGTCGATGTTATTCTTTCCGAGACATATCGGGCGCGTTTGAGCGCCCGGAATCCCGCTCGACATCGATCACTCGTGCCGCCAGTCCCTCCTGGATCTTGGCTCATTTGGTCTGCTGGCCCACACGACTCTCTCAGGACATCGTATGGGGTTCTGCCAAACTTATCGCAAATGTCCACGGCATTTGGAAAGGACGACAGCAGCAAGTTGATCATGTGCTCATTTGGCTCGCCCTCTGCTTTACTTAACAGCAGATGGAGTGGCAGCATACCTTGGTCGTCAGGACTCGACGCCGCCTCTGGATAGCAGTCCAACAGCACATCCATGAGCTGCTCCATCTGCCTACTCGCCACGATCGCTTGGACGTCGCTTTCGTCCGCTACCCCGCACGCCGCCTCTCTCTGCATGCATATTAAATGCAGCGGCAGATGTCTCCACAGTATGCGTCCATCGGTATTGTGCCTCGATACTATCCAGGTAGAGCACTCGTCGGGATGGCTTTGAGCACGAGACTTCGCACCGTCCCATCGACGGTAGTTGATCCAGCGGAAAAGCTCCGTCGGGTTGAGGTAGTAGTCGGCCTCCTTCGCGGAGGACGACGACGAGGACGCCATGGTGGCGAACCTTCCCTTGCCCCTATGCACCGCTGTCCTCTCCCCTGCCCTTGGGTTCAATGGTGGATCTACTCACACCATGGTCGTGGAGGGACTTCTCTTGCTCTTGGTTGTGCGGCGCCGGTGCGCCACATCCTGATGTCGGCATCGGCACGAAGTTGGGATGAAGTGGTGGTCAATTTTGGGCGATGGAAGTCGAGCCGGCCGGGCCATTCATTTGGGAATTAGTAATTTAATTCCCTCGTAGGCTTAGTAGATAGTCTACGGAGGCTCTCTCGTATCCCGTCCGACCCCAGCGTTCCCAACGGAAGATATCAGCGGAACGAATGTCACCGTGAAGTCCTTGTTTTATCCCCCTACGTCTCACATCATACACATTTTATTCCTAACCTTCACCCTCATGTTACCATGATATTCACAAACACGTAATTAGTTATAAAAATAATGTGACCCCAACAATTTCATACAACAAATATGCGATCCCTAAAAATATATCATAAGTTCCCCTCTGGAATTGAAATGTACTTTATTACGCGAAATTTTTTTATTGGGACCAATTACGGTTCACAGAGGAACTGGTAAGATTATCATTTTGGACGATTAAGACCGAGGCCTATGTTATCGAAACCCCAAACCCCAACGCGCGCCGCGCCACCATCGCACCCATCTTTTGCGTTTGGGTTGAACCATGGCAATGCCTTCACAGTAGCGCGACTTGTCCATCGGCTGCCGCCCCCCGCACCCCCCCCCCCCCCCCCTAAAATCTCAAGTAAATCGCTGCAACCATGTCTGCATTGCCGCCCCCCACCCGAATGAACCAGCAGGTGTTCAAGGTCAAAAAGAAGGCCGCCGAGTCCGGACACAGACTGCTCAAAAAGAAGGCAGATGCGCTCAAGGTCAAATTCCGCGATTACGCGAAGTCAATCGCTGAGACTAAGTCTGGAATGGCCGCCGACTCTTCCAGTGCGTTCTTCTCGCTGACGCAGGCCGAATATGCGGCAGGTAACTTTAAACAAAAGGTATCGGAGGGGAGCATGACGGCGCGGGTCCGCGTCGGCGCCGGCATCGATAACGTGGCGGGCGTGAAGTTGCCCGTCTTCACCTACTTCGAGACGGGAGTGGCCGCCGAGAACGCCAGCTTGGGATTGGTGGGGGGCGGGAAAAAGATCCAGGTGGTCCGCGAGAAGTACAGCCACCTCCTCAAAAATCTGATCAAATTGGCGTCCCTCCAAACTTCCTTCGTGACCCTCGACGAGGCGATGAAAGTTACCAATCGCCGCGTCAATGCCTTGGAGAACGTTACCATCCCCAGAATCCAGATCGTGCTGGATTACATCGATCGCGAACTGGACGAACTCGAGCGTGAGGATTTCACGCGCCTCAAGCTCGTGCAGTCTAAGAAGGAGGCAGAACAGGAGGAAAAGAGGAAGGAGATGGAGGAAAAAAGGAAGCAGGGGGTGAAAATTACAACGGCCAATGAGGCGGATATCACGGCTAACTATGATGCTGGAGATGATGCTGATGTTGTCTTCTAATTGACACGAACACGGCACCCTCTGAGGCGGAGGGCAGCGAGTGCCAGTAGCAGTTTGCCGGAGGATTTGAATGTTTCTCAATGTTTTTTCATGCAGTAGATTAGGTTAACGCTGCTTCAAATAGGATATATTCATGGGCTGAAGGGAATACCCATGACCAGCTTGCGCCTGAGATGCCTACTTTTTCTCTTGACTAGACCTCAAGGGTGGGAATGCAACTGCACAAAATTATTCCTCATCTTAAGATCTAACAAGTAGTCTCAAGAAGCCTCAAGGGATCATCCCTCTCTGTTCCTACAAAGTGGGTAAGTGGTTAGGCATACCTTCATCTCGCTGGAGACAACAGTTAAAGCTTGGTACGACAAGCGAATCTGGCCAAGCAGTCTTTACTGATCCTACGAAGTGCGTTAAGTGGTTGGACATACAGCTAGCTGAAGACAACATTTAAGGCTTGGTTAGCGAATCTGGCCAAGCAATCCACCGCGCAGCAAGGGGTGGAAACAGTTTTCATCCAAGAGTGGGTGAGGGTGGTGGTAACGTGTGAAATATGTTGTGTGAAAGTAACTGGGGTGGGTAGGCTAGCTGCAAAAGTTCCTATTCCCAACACTGTAAGTTTGTCAAGGGTAAAAGTGAAGCAGCTGAGTGGAAGCTGCCATTGCTTTAGATTTCATCCGGAGTTGGGGTCATAAGTAAAACTGACCAGCTCATTATTCATTAAAATGCACGAGTCTTTTTGTAAGTCGACATTCAGATTCTGACCCTCAGAACAATCTCGACAAATAACCGAAAGTAGACCACTGCAAAACGAAAAATTCAGCTGTCTCTCTTGTGGAGGGAAAATCTCATTCCTCACCAAGTGTAGATTCCCCCCCCCCCTTCATCCCCGATTCCCAGAACAACCTTACCCTACCACTTCCTAAACCCTCAGCTTTGCCCCCCTCCCCCCTCCAAAATGAATTAATTCACAGACGCTCCCAACTATAACACTCTAACCGAAAGTTGTCTCGTTGCGCTGGCAAGACTGAAGCTGCTGATACAAAAAGGAGCATGACTCCTGGTCCCCCTTGTTGACCTTCAAGCAGTCAAAGAACATTTCCTTGTCATAGGCACAGGCTCCTTGGAGCTGCTGCTGATCCATCTGAGCAGGAGCGGCCTGAACCTGCTGCTGCTCTGCAGGAGCCGAGTCGGCACCGCCACTCATGGAGTTGGCCACAGCGCCTACAGCCTGGTGGGCGATCGCGGAACCGGTTCCAAACGCCATTCCCTGGGCGATCGTGGACCCGATTCCGGAGAGCATGCCGCCACTCTGGGCGGGCGCCTGAGATTGCATGGGAGCCGGGGGTGGAGGGCGAGCCGCCGGAGCGGGCGGTGGGGGTGCCGGCTTTCGCGCCGGCGCGGGCGGTGCCGCCTTTCTCTTAGCGCCAAACAATCCCCCTCCGCCACCGCCACCACCTCGTCTTCCGCGCTGCGCCATGAACGAATTCCGAGGAAAGAGACAGAGAGGGCACGGTGAAAAGGTTGAAACGGAACGGGTCGCAATCAAACACATGCCGCGGCATCCTCAAACCCATCCAAGCCGCGCCTCCATCCGATCCGCCGCAGACACCATTGACTCACTGCCATGATTCGATTGTCGGTGTCGGCGAAAGCTTGGTGAAGTCTCCCACGACGAAGTGAGATTTTATGGGCGCACCGATGCCGTGAAAGCTGAAAGCGGCGGAAAACGGCGGGCGGGCGGGCGGATCTTCGAAGATTTTTGTCGCGCGGTGGGACGCACGCGGGACTGCGGGTGTATGTTGACGGACAGACCGTCCCAACAGTGGCAAACTAAAAACTCTCTTGTTCAAATAAATCTCGCACCGCCCACCAACACCAACCGCCAAAAACCGACTGCAAACCAAACCTCTCCATCCGACTGACGACGTACACTTGTCATAGATTATTATGCCAGACTGTCATATATCGAATGCGCCGGCCGCCCCATCCTCTCCTTGATTCTTCTGGCCTCGCTCGTCGTCGACGCCCTCGGCACCTGCCGGTCGTGCCTGGCTGACTTTATCGCCGCGCCCGGACCACTCGTGCGCCGATCAAGGACCACGAGCACATGCATCACCCCTGTCGAGGAGACGCACCTCTCTTCTCTCATCGCAGTCATGGATTGGTGCAGGGATTGCACAGCCCATGCCACCGGTGGGAGTCCTCGTGCTCATTCGCACACAACATGGTACTAGTCGCGACGAGAGCCGATTACAATCACGGTGTCGACAAGAAGTTGGGACAGTCCGTGGAGGGAGACAAAATGTCACTTGCAGAGGACAAAGACAACCCTGCCGTGGCTGTCAGGGAGGGCAAATATACAACGCCGGAGTACATTATTGCCGCCATTTGATGATACAAGATATTAAATTTTGGCCATCCCCAATGTCCATGTCCATTTGCCGGTGTTTGTCCACCTGCTCCGAGTACGGGGTCCAGACCAAAAATAAATGCAATCCAACAAAGAGCCTGATAATCTTCATGGCATGACGGCTGGTGCAGTGTATGCCATGAGGGAGGAGGGCATACAACGAGTCTCAATGATTGCCCACGCATTTCGCTTCCCGAGGAGCGTGCATATTTCACAGGGGAGATGCAACATTGGCCTTCTTGGTGCGGAAGGTGACGTGGAGGTTATGCCAGTGATCGAAGGAGAAGGGGGCGAAATTGTGGAATTCAATGGCGCCCAACATTTCACTGCGGTCCCCCTGCAGGACCGTGTCGAACAAGACAATCAGGGTCTTGCTTCGCCCGGCCTCGAGCGATGTGTCCGACAACGGAGAGGTTTTTTTCCTTACTGGGCTTTTGGGGGACATTCGCCTTCGTCGTAGGAATTAGTACAAATATCCGCTCTCGAT